>JAODPA010137681.1:0-43679 GCA_025585075.1 Nepenthes mirabilis
GGAAGGGAGGAAAGGAAAGACGAGAGGAAAGAAAGGAGAGAGAGAGAGAGGGAAGGCGGTCGGTGGCAACGAAGAAGGCAAGGGGGACGGCGCTTATATGAAACCCTAACAGGTCTTCTCTTTATTTAAGATGGTAGTAGAGTTAGGGAAGGAAGGAGGAGGTAGCAGTGAACGCCCTGTCATTGCTGCCGTCGCCGGAAAGTGAAGAGAGGATTGAGGCAAGTAAAAATTTATCCTTCACAAAGATTAATTCTTCTTTTATTCTTTCTGATACCAATCCTCTGATTTCATGCCTTGATTTAGTGAAAAGAAATTGTTGAAAACCTAGGTTTATAAATTGGGAAAACCGAATGCAGGTTTCGGCTCTGTGAGGAAACGACCGGCCCCTTTAGAATTAATAATAAAATTGGGGCTTCGTAAGTCTCCTAATGGAGTCATGAAGTATTGATTTTGCTTGCTGTTCTCCCCAATTTTTAGGATTTTGGTGCCGCTGTGGAAACAGAGCCCGTGCTCTGTTTCCCAGTTTCCAACTGAGTCCAACGACCGGAGGTAGTGAACGGGCTTTAGCCCATTACTTTGCAAGTAAAACTCTTCTTTCTGCAATCAAAACCTTTACTTTCTGATTATTGTTGTTAATCTACAACAAAATGGTAAAAGACAAAGACTTGGGCAAAAACAGAGCCTCGTGCCCTGTTGGTCGACTGGCCATCAGCGCTGTGCTCGGTGCGTGGGTATGTATGCTCGTATGTACATGTATAAATACGTTACGGTATGGGGTGTGTATAATATATACATACATATAAATGTTTATTGTGTACGGTGTGTATTTATATTATTGTATAAATATACGGTATGTGTACGTATGAGTGCAGGTGACTGTTTACTGTGCGCTGAGAACGTGAGGCAGTGGGTGTGCATGTGGCACTGTGTGGTGCTAATATATANTAATTGGTGGCCAGGTAGAGCGGCCACTTCGTTGGACAAGCGGGGTGGTTGTCGGTGGTATTGTAGTTGAATCAAGTAGGCCCGTAACAGCTGTTTCATTGAGCAGAAGGTGGGAGGTTGAGGGAAACGAAAAGGTGAAAGGCGTATATTAATGTCATAAATTGATGTAAATTTAAACCTATTTTCTATATGAGGAAAACGAGAAGCCATTAATGTAAGGCCCCGGAACCGAAAATGTGAAAATTGGAAGTAATTAAAATAATAAATATCATTAAGAGGCCAAACATGTAGTGAAAAATGATGGTTGAAAGTAAAAAGTTGAAAAAATACCCGAGTTCAGCAAGCAATCGAGTGGCGCCTGTTGTGCGCCCGAGGCGCTGCAGTGAGCGCCAAATTCCAGTGGCTGCCCGCTTGCCGAGCGCCAGACGCACTCGAGCGAGCCCCTAGCAGTAACCCCGCGCTCGTCGTGCGCACGAAGGAGAGGAAGAAGAGGAAGAAGAGAAAAGGAGAAAGGGAAATCACTTGTTCCAATCCACACTCGGTAACAATAACGGTAGATCGGGCCAAGGTAAGTGTATTTCGGACGTTGTTTTTCGTTTTTACCGTTTCCTCTTACTTTAAAGTTGATAAAAATGCTCTAAAGTGATATTGATGCATGTTTAAAGTAAATGAAGCATATTTCCTTTGATTGTTCGGTTAGATTTTGTATTTATCTATGTTTATTGTAAGTTTTGGCTTCGATTTCGTGAATAAGCATGTAAAATGCGTTCGATTTTGTCCCGGAAGTTTGTGATGAAACCCTAGCTCGAAAATATTGGGAATTTTTGGGTAAATTGCATGATTTAATGTATGTGTATCGATTTATGGCATTAATTTCATGAATAAGTACATGTTTAGTGATCGATTTGAGTCTGGAAGTTTTGGCGATGCCCTAGGTACGAAAATGAAGGGGTTTTGATGATTTTTGACCGTAGCTCTTGTTATATAAAAGTTAATTGGCATTGAAACGAAGCTCCCGGTATAATTTATTTTTGAAAATTTGTACGGACTTATACCGATAGGTTTCCATGCACTGTTAAAGTAAAACTGAAGGGTTTTTAGATCGTTACCGTTTGTTCTAAAGCTAACTAAAAGGATATTGTGGAACTTTGATTATGAAAGATGGTTTTCAATAAAGAGGTTATTTCTGTTACTGTTATTGAGGACCCGAGACTGACTACAGTCCGGATAGGTTCTCCGGTATGCCTTAGAACTTTACGGTGGTAATCGAGGATAATTCCGTCCATGGAGTTATACGTGGTCCGCCCTTCCTCGGGGCGTTATGGTCAAGAGGAAAGCATAGTTACCTGCCTACCTTCGGGTGGCATACCGTACTGATTCCGTGAGATGGGATACCTCTATTACAGTCATAGGCCTTGGATTGTGTGGAATGAATACAATCTATTATCGATCATTCGCCCCCTTAGCTAGTAGGGTATACTGGCAGGGTCTGTTACCGATATGTTATGTTACTGTTTACCGTATCGATTACTGATTATTGAGTACCGTTTACCGTTTACCGTCTACTGAGCACCGATTATTGTTTACCGTTTACCGATTACTGAATACCGACTATTGATTACTGTTTTCTGTTTACTGATTACCGTTTACGACTACTAATTTCTGATTTCTGAAGTTTAATATCGTCAAAGTATGTTTTCTCTATTTCCTAGATTATATTTTGTTTAACCGTTCTGTTTCTGCAGAGTTATATGACCGTTTTGCATCACTATTTTACCGCTCATATGCATGTACCTTACTGGGCCGCGACTCACTATTTTATTGTTTTTTCCCCCTTCAGATGAGACAGTAGAGTTAGTGCCCGACGAGAAAGAGTGAGCGAAAGAAATTTCTGAAGACTTTTGAGGACCTGAAGCATTTTGGAGCCATTTTGGGAGAGCCTGTTGACGTAAAGACTTGACAGATCATGTGATTTTGTATACTGATCTTGTATTTATGGATATTCATACACATGTGGATTTTGTATAGAATGTATGTGATGGTAAAGGGAAAACTATGTTTCTGCAGGTTATTAGTTTAGCTTCCGTTCTAAACTTTTGGATATACTGTATAGGTTCTAGACGGCATCTCGCTATTGAACTGTTAGTGTAGTTAATGGTTTTATAGATTCTTGCCACGGATGGCACATGTGATCCTGTGTATGCATATTGTAGGAAGAATTGTGGATAATTGATAGTTGTGTGCTTGTAATAGTTGATCATACAGGTTGTATTTTTGGGTTTTCATCTAGTTACGAGGGAGATTCTGTCGAAATTTCTGCAGAAGTCTTGCATTATATTTTAGTACCGTTAATTCTGTTTCTGTTTTGACGGAAGTTTCTGAGAAAAAAAAAAAATCGTTCCGTCACAATTAATTCAGGTGTTTATTGGTGTTCTTCAATGATAAATTGAAATCTATACTTTTGAATTATAGAAAATAAGTAATGCCAGAAAAAGGAAAGGAAAAAAGATGACTATCTTCTACGGGTCAGGCTGTGTGCCACCACACCAACTTTCCAAGTGCACTTTTAGTGGCTATTTATAGATTTCATAGTGATTATTTTAGCTAGAACCTAAATAGGCGAAAGAATTGATGTTTCTTGTTGAAAGGAAATACATTCCTGAACGTAGGTTTTGGAAGTCAAATTAAATACTGATGTTATGGTTTCTCCCTCAGAGATTTTACCCTCTAAGTTGCCAAGAACCGTTGATTCATTATCTAGCTATAGAGTTTGTAGAAGCTATGAATGTTTGGACAATTTATTTGAATTTCCCTTGCCTCTCAAATCAACATCCAAAAATAGCAAATGTTACTTTCTTCAATCATAGGGTACCATGAAATGTATATTTTCTCCTCCTTTATCTTATTTTCTTGAAACTTATTTTTGGTTACAAATTTTGTATCCAAATAAATGGAAAGTAGATAGTTTTTTTTTTTCTCTTTAATAGTTTTGTTCCCTATAATTTTTCTAGATACAAATTGGGTTTGGTTTTTCATTTCTCTCTTTACACATCCATGCACGCATTCACCCCCCCTTCTTGAGTTTTCTTTTTTGCATTTTTTCCGTTCTGATAGATTTGTATTAGATATACAATTTGTACTCAATACGTGCATACTTATCTTATTGAATATGTGCAGAATATTAAGCAATTCTCCTTTCTCGTTTAGGTCTATTCCGCACTTCTTTTTTCCTATATGGACATTTACATCGAACTTGCGTTAATGTTAAATTAATATCACATTAGTCCACTAGATCAAATATTAAAGCATGTACAATTTCACAATGGTTATTTTTGACTTTACATAGGCTCTCTTTAGTAAAATTTATATGTATCTACTGGGGTTTTTTTCTTATCATTTATTCATCCATCGAAATAACAGTCATGTTATTGTAATAATATTTCTATTTAACTTGATTTAAAGGTGACAAACAAAAAATAGGCAGCTAACATATTTCCTGTTTTTATTAGCATTGCAAAACAGGTTTTGAGTTTTCAGTCTTTACTTCTGCTCTGAGTTTGCAATCTTCAAATGGGTGCAATCTATGTTTCTCCACCTTGCAATGTTGGAGTCTCATCTGTTTTTTATTTTTATTTTCAATATTATTAACAGTGATACTTAACTGTGGATCTTTGTTGGTTTATGAACAGCAAATCAGCACGTTCAAAAGAACTGGAAGACCTGTCCATGCAGTGTCTTTTATAGCTGTGAGTATCGTGGCTGGACATGTGACCTTAAGGACTGAACTAATTATGGATTTAGCAGGCACATTGAAGCATTTCTCCTTGCATGTCTTTGTGAAGCCCCATGCTGCTCCCTTCTGCCTCTCTGGCAAAGTAATAACTTCCTTATAACTTCTATATTTATCCAATGTTTGACCTAAAAATGTTTCTCTTACTTCATCTCTGTGAATAAAATTTATATATGGTCTCTATTGTCTATTTATTTTATCTTTTGTATTACTTCTCTCTTCTGTTACCCAGGAACTTTATGTTTTGTATTGTCTATTTATTCTATACAAAGGATTCAACACCTGAAATTGTATTGGTTTTGTTGAATAGTATAAACTATCTCCAATGCCTTCCTGCCATCTTGTTTTCCAAGGATCCATTGACCAACTAGAGGAAAGACATGGAAGAATTCAAAGGACTAGGCTGTTACCTTCAATGCCCTTCTAATCTTCCTCATTACATTTCCCATACTGGATGGGCTATGTGTTCTATTTTGCCCAAGATCAGTTATTGCATCTTTGCAACCTTACTTTTTTTAATAGTTAAATCTCTTTGTTTCTTGTGCTTAGCTTCTACATAAACATATGAACTATGGTTTTGATTGCAGAAGTTGTGAAAAAGGGCCTTGAAAACAATATATAGCAGAGAGAAACCTAAAGGAGGGGGGGAGAGAGAGACATTTTTGTTCTCCCAATTGTGGGCTTCGTGGCTTTGATGTTGTTGACAGGGTTTGTTTTAATATGATCTCTTTGGATCAATTAGAGGTTTGGTAGATTTTTTGATGGGAATGAAACCGTTGTTCTTAAACTGAAAGACTTTTGTGTTGAAACTTGAAAGTTTTTTTTTTTTTTTTGAGACTTGCATGTATTCACTTTCCTTTATATCATTACTAACCAGAATTATCTGTATTGCAGGAACTCAATGGAAAGCCTATGGCTTGCAGATTATTTCAAAACAGTATCCAGATGATGAACAAGTTTGTCGTTAGAGCTGGTCCAAAGAAGATAGTTTTTGATAGGAAATGTAGAGAAGCTCTCCAAGCTGGCATAGATAAGCTTGCTGATGCCGTTTCTGTTACCTTAGGACCTAAAGGTGTCCAAATTTTTGTTATTTTCAGTTGCCAATATCAATAATTTTTTCTTTTCATACTTCCCCCCAAAAAGTGCCATCTTTTGTTTGCAGTGGTCGTTCCTGAATTGCACTATGGAAGTGTGATATTGTTAAACACTATATCCATTCTCACAGACCTCAAAATAGCAGGATGAAAAATATACAAGTGCGTGAAAATACTATTATAGAAGTGAGACGGCATCGCATGGACGGCTATTTCTTGTTTAGTTATATTGAGTGTTTTTCAGCTGCTATTACATTGAGTTTAAGATGTGGGTAGCATATGGGCCAATTCAATTGGATAATTTTAATATATATGTGTATGACGTAGTACATAACAAGTGTACGGCTGTCTCATAGTATGTGTAGTATTTGGTGTTCAGTCTCTACCCATTAGTGCTCTCTGAAACTCATGGACTTAAGCTAACCAATATTCCCTTATGCAGCTAATGAGGTTTTTCCTAGTACAAACACTGAAGATCTTTTACTGTATCAAGTCACCATATGCTTTAAATACTGGGTTCTATGGGAGACAAGGTGTGGTTTGGAACTGCATCTTTAAAGTAAATATTTCTCTTTGTTTGGATCCTAACTGCTTTGGAAAACCATCAAAAACAGGAGCTCTCGACAGGAACAACTCTTTTCCATACTGCTTGCTTCCCCTGAATGAATCTATACAAACACTTCTAGCAATGCCTTATTAAAAACGTCAAATCTTTTACCTGCCATCTTACATCTGCAAGGTGACATTATCCACTCAATTAAATGAAAATTATGACATTCATCAGGATGACCCCATGAGAATTTCTTCTGTAATATTTCTATTTTTGCTCTGATTTATACAACGGTGGGGCACTGGGAAAAGCAATAAGAATATGTAGGCATGTTGGTTGATGTACTCTTTACAAGAGGAAGATTTCCCTATTGAAAGGTACTATTTTTCCCCGATCTCTTTTCACTATTTTAACAACTGAATCCCATATTGTCACAAAACAATATAGCAGGATTTTCAAAATAATAGGTCGTTTTTTCTCCATGAGTATGTTTTTTTTTTGTCCCCAAGTTTGAGAGTTTCCTTGTAGGGTAGAAATAGGTTTCTTCATAGAGTTATAAATATGAATATGGTGTGCTTGATAGCTATGAGAGTTGAATTTTGAAAGTACAATTTTGTGGGTTACAAATCATGTATTGCTGATTTTAGGCTGTAGTTTTTGAAGATTTCTGAGGCAGTGTTTTTGTGGCAGGAGCAAGATTATTTAAGGTTCTTACAAGACTATTGCAAATAATATTGACAAAAAAATACAAAGTTTTTTTTTTTTCTAATTGTAGTAGGATTTATTTTCTTGTGTTCCAAGTTTGTGAGTTTTGTAGGTTGGGTAGAATGAAGTTTCTTGAGAGTTATAGATGTATGTTGTGAAGTTGAGAGTTATGAGGGAGACTCCTATTGTTTGAACAACATGGGAGGTGAGCACTTAGAGACTTATGTATGCTCAAATCAAGAGGAAGTAGAAATCACTGAGTGTTGGAGCATGCTCAAAGCAAGAGGAAGGTTTAAGTGGATACTCTTTGTAGCACCTCTTCTTTGTTTATGCTAGTGGGGCTCTTCTCATCTGCGGAGTAGGCCTTGTGGGTTGAACCAGGTGTTCCTGTGTCTTCTAGTTTTTATCACGTTTTACTTCCATTTGTGTTTGGGGGGTTGAATTTTGCAGACATAAACCTCTTTTGAGTTTGTCTCAGCAAATAATTCCAAATAGTTCTTGCAATGTGATCTCAAATCATATTATCTCAGCCAAAGTATCTGGATTGAGAACTTTTCCAACTACCTGCGATGCAGTTCTCCCATATTTATTTTAATTCGAAGGCATGCCCCAAATGTGATTAACATATAGCAACTCCTTTTGTGCTGAATTAAGCATAGTTAAGGTATCGTCTGCTAACGTTATATGAGTAATACTGGTTTCCTCACCATCGATTTTCCAATGGAAAAGCCACTAAACAAACAAGTGCCTGCAGCTTCAGTAAAATATCTGCTCATCTTCTCTATCATTATTTGGTACATCAATGAAAACAGTGGGTCTTTTTTCAAATCCCTCTAGAATATGAGAATATAATCTTTCAACTTGAAATTTACCATTGTTAAAAATATAGGTATAGGTGTACATCGTCTATCCAGTCCATCCATTTTTCACTAAATCCCATTCTCAATAATTAGCAAGTGTTCCAATCAAGACAATTGAAAGATTTTTCAATGCCTATTTTGCTTAAAAAGCATATAGAATTTTCCTGTCTGGAATGATAGCATGCTGGAAGTCTAGAATAAGCTATCAGTGCAGTATCTTGAATTTGCCATTGGTGAAATTCTGCAAAAATTGCAAATTCTCTTATTGCCTGCCAATCTTGTTGGAAAATAGATATGGAAAACCCGTCTGGTCCAGGAACCTTGTCTCCGTTAATCTCTCTATGCATGTCAGCTATGTCATTTTCAAAACAAGGCTGACTCCAACATCACCTGATCCTCTGGACCAGTGTCTGAAAACACAGCCCATCACACTCAGGTTTGTGAACTAGAAAGATATGCACTGGAAACTGCACATATTTTCTTTTCAATCTCTTCAGGATTGTCAATCAGGCGATCATGTACTTGTGCATGTGTGCTCTGGTGAATAAAATTTGTGCTATTGCCACCTTCTTGAAACTGAAGGGCTCTATATGTCTCCATGAAGTTATACTAAGAGAAGCACCTCCTGTATATACTTGGAAATACTCTGCTCCAAATCCAACTCTTCTAATAAGTCCCAAATTTTCTTATTTGTGTACGTGAAAATCTCGGAATGCCTCTTTATTCACTTTGACAATGTGCCTTGTGAATAAGAATGCTGCTTCCTCTATGAAGCAAGCCTTGATAGTGAGGATGAAGGTGGCACTCTTGCGAAAGTGGTCCACTGTCATCATAATGGCCAGGTACTGCCACTTCTGGTCGACTTGATCTCAAGTCCAATATGCTTTCCGAGATCTAGTTAGAGCTGGAAGAAGTTCCAATAATCTCTCTGGTTTTATTCTTCTTGATCTTGCAATGACCATTAGCATCCTTGTATAAATCAGGTAAGAGCCATATTTCTGTAAATTCCACCTAGTTTCCACCCATGTAGCCAGCACATACAATTTCACAGTGCTCCTTTGTTGGCCCATTGTGAGGCCCATTTTTTCCTTGGGATACACAACAGCTACATCCTAAAGTCCCTGTCTCCCTAGTGCAATGCTTGTATGTTTTGATCCCAGATCCTGGGAACGACACTAAGGAATTTTTTTCAACTACATTAGTTGACACTCCGTAGGATTTAGGAGAGTCATTTCCTGCATTCTGGTTTTTGGCACAAATATTCTTTATCCACACATCACATGGTGTGTATGTGTATAATCTCTGTTCATGTCAATTTACTTATCAACAGGGGTAGCAGAGAGGGGAGATAGAGTTATGAGACAGATTATGATGCAATTCTTATTGTATCATTCTCTTACAATTCAATGAGTGAAAACAGTTTGAAAATGCTAAAAAATGAACTTAATGTAGTTATGCATTTAATTGTATAGATGTTACGGTGAAGATGCAAACATTTATATTGTTTCCTTCCATGATAGAACTATGTATCAGCTTCATTTACTTGCCAAAGCTTTTGTCAACTGAAATGCTTTCCTCTAAACAAAAATCTTCCTTCTTACTGTGCTTTGTTAATATTTTATGTCTACCAGTACCCTAGTTTGCATTTCTTATGTTATTGATTAATCATTTATTAATGTAATACAGGTCGTAATGTTGTTCTTGGTGATTCAGAAGCACTCAAAGTAATAAATGATGGGGTTACAATTGCAAAGGCCATAGAACTTCCAGATGCAATTGAGAATGCAGGAGCAATGCTCATCCAGGAGGTCATACACTGTTGCTGGATAAGTTTTCTTTATGCCCACACCAAATTTATTTGGGTTTGGGAAATGAATAATCTGTACCATGCATATCTTTAGTACCTGCTTACAGGTCGCATGTAAAGTGAATGATTCAGCTGGCGATGGTACTACTACTGCCATTATTTTGGCTCGAGAGATGATCAAATCTGGCCTTTTAACAGTAGCATTCAAGGGTAACTCAGTATCTTTGAAGAGAGGAATGGAAAAGACTGTAAAAGAATTAATCAAGATATTGAAGAAGAGAAGCTTTCCAGTTAAAGGGGAAGACGATATAAGAGGTTACTAATTGGAAATTTCTTTGCAATTGTGTTTTCTTAAGATGGGAGAAAATTTAGAAATGTCCTTTCTTTCTTTCCCCACAGCTGTGGCTTCAATTTCTGCTGGAAATGATAACTTTGTTGGGGATCTTATTGCTGAGGCTATTATGAAGATTGGGCGTGATGGGATAATCACTGTTGAGTCATCATCAACTTCTGAAACTTCCATGACAGTTGAAGAAGGAATGAAGGTGATTAGTATTTGATATCTCCTATTTGGGCTTCTTTTACTGTTACGCAGGATTAAAAATTATAAACTAGTTTTTTACCTGCATACAATATCCTGACCAAACAATGAAATAGATGTGGAAACTTTACATGGTTTATTTTAAGTAACCTGTTGGTATCAACTCAGAATTGGACAGCATGTGCTTCAGTGGCTCTTTTTTGAATTATTTGAGACTATCATCAACATCTCCAGTGACATAAATCCCACTATGCTTGGTGAATCACATACTTGTGAATATCATATTGTCTTCAACTTTTAAAGGGCAGCCTTGTACACTATGCTCCCACACAAGTATTAGTTTATCACATACGTCCTTGCAAATTGAGTTTCGGCATACTGTGTACCAAATGAGCTTCTTAGTTATAATTCTTATGAAAAAGAAGACTTGTTTGCATACCATGTATTGGATGCGTACCTTATCATGAACTTGGCAACTTTGCCCCCACATCGCGGGGCCTGGGGATAAATGTAATAGCCTTCCCTGAACATTATAGAAATGTTGTTTCTATGGTTTGAATATGTGACCTTCAATTTATAATGGAGCAAGTTACCATTGTGTCAAGGCTCACCATCAGGAAAATATCAAGTTGAAAAGGTATGATATAAATGGGAGGAGGACATAGATTTGCTTGAGGAAAGAAGATATTACAGATAAATCATAAGGGAAATCTCTCAATATCAGGGAAGGAAGAGAATAAGACGTTTAAGTATTTGTCTGACCTCAGAGGAAGTTGACAGGAAGAAATAAAACTACTTGAGTTATGACATTTGCCCCAAGCAATTTGCTTATCCCCAGATCATGGCTTGCAAAGAATCGACTATCAACAACCTGATGAAACTGTAACATACTTCACCTTGTTTCTGTATATGTTTTTAGGTCAACATCCTCTTCTAATGATCCTTAAGAGAACCAAATTCAATGATAAAGCACCATATAGAACTAAATTGGATTCCATACTCCTAGGCAGAGCAATTCAGAAGACAATAGGAGTTAGCCACATTGTTCTATATGTACAGGAAGGAAGCGCTCATGAAAGCATCTTTTTTTTTTTTGACGAGCACTGGAAATCAAGAGTAGGCTGGTGGTCTGGGTTGAATAATCAGCATTTCCTTCCTATCTTACATCGAAAAAGAAAAGAAGAAAACTATTGACTTTAAAAGAACTTAGCCTTTCAATGCTGCTAATTATATATTTTGAATATGCTTTAGCTTTGGAAAGAAATAGAAAAGTATGAAAATGGTGTAAGAAATAAGATATTTGTGTTTATGCTCCATAACTAATGAGAGCCTCTAAGCGATACTATATGTGGAAGACTAAGAAGATCCTCATACTGCCTTTCCTGCTGCCAAAGGAACCTGTGCTTTTGCCGCCGCTCTAACTATATCATTCAACTATGAAATGGAATGGAACCACTTTTTAGATGAGACGTAAATGAGAAGGCAAGAGAAGGTTGCCTTTTTTTCAAAGAATACTTCCAAATGGACCTGACCCCTCATAATTCTTCGTGAAGATAGGAGAATATAAACTTTGATGGCTTTAAGTAGCAGTTTATCACATCCTACCATTTTGGTCATTCTCCTGAAGATCCTAATTGATGCTTAATCACCATTAACCAAAGGTAGGTGGGATGTGGATAGAATTAGCAAGATCATCTTTGTTTTAATAATAGAGATTAAGTAGTGTTCTTGGACACCGCAGCACCATGTCAAAAGGGGCTTTTCTCCACAAGCTGATGCACGAGTTCCCATGAGGTTCAAACCGAAGAGAATCTTATTTTCATTTCTCTTATGATTTATGGTGCAGGGATGGACATCTAAAACTCAGTTTATGCTTTTTGGAATGGCAGCTGATAAAATAATTGTTTTGACTTCTTTGTAAAGAAGGGTTCTGAAGTTCAAATGATGAGAGTGGCAAAAGATGGATGCAACACAGCAGAGAACCTAATGATTGGATAGTGGCAGTGTGTATGGTATCTGCTTGTAAGGTGATTGTTTCTGGTGGCTAGGTAATAGGTAGAGTCTTTTTCTGCCAAAGTTGCCTGAAAGTGCTTGATTTTCCGTACTAATAGAATTGGGTCCATGACTGTCTAGTTGGACAAAAGTTAGGTTTCTGTGACTGGCCAATTTCCCTCTAGCAATCAATTCTGCTACAATTCCCACTGCTCTAACTAATTGTCTACCGTTTCCAATTTATTCTATTGCATCGCTTATTTTCATGTGCTCCGTTGCATTTTTCTATTTTGGATGATAGCAGGTGCTCCCTTCATCAGTGGCTTAGGAGCTTTCTTCTTGGGAGTTTAGAGACAAAACCAAAGGCATTAATTTGGAAGATGTCTTGTGGCTTTATTTTGGTGAGTGTTGAATGACAAGCAAAGTGACATTTTTTTTTTTATATTCATTCATTGGAATTCATGGGTTTGTGCAGGTTTATGGTAGTTTTGTTTGGGGGTATGAAGAGGGTAGATGTTTGAAACTGTTTCCCAAGAGGTGTGGGATGTATGTGCATGTGTGAATTATGGCTTCACTTGGATTAGGGGATTGCAGGTTTTCTGGCCTTCTAGGGAAGAAGAAACTCCACTTGCTAAACTAAAAGGCTACTGGCTGCAAGTTCTTCGTGTGGATACAATCTGATTTTTATTTTTATCCTCATCACCTTGTTACTGTCGTGGACAATCTCTTTTTCAACCATAAAATTTTTACTTCTAATCTACACGGAAAGCACCCCCTTATATGCTATTTTCTTTTATTTGGTGAGGTAACTCTTACATATGGTCAAGCAGAGATGAACCTTGCTTTTTCTTAGAAAGAGGAGGACTTGCTGGAACTCATTTTTGAATAAGGTCCGTTGTGTCCGATTTTAATTGCACGATATCGTAATAACAAATAAAGTGAGAAATCGAGTATCATCTCCCAAATGATTGATTTTTTTACTGAGTACCATAATTAGCCTTATCCTAATATTATCTAAATAACTGAATTTAATAAGGAAATAACGAAGTAATTGACTCAATAATTAATCATTACAAAAATCATACTAAATGAGATTAAATTCAATAAAGAGAGATAGTTGGATTTTTTTGATTTCACCTAAGTATTCTTGTGTTCTACCTTTCAATTTCTCATACACAATATTCAATCATTATAACAATTAAGACAGCAATAATATTTAATACTTCCTCTCATGTTACATCAAAACTATGATCAAGTATCTATTCACTATATCTCTATATGAATAAAATATATAACTGTACATGAATCTTAATCTATCTATTCGAAGATTGTATAAGTCCATGTAGTATATCTTTATGTATAGTACAACTTATGTCACTTCTCTCAAGATCAATTATATATACATCTTTTTGTCTTAATATACAATATCAAATCATTTAAATGGTGATCAAGCATTTAAAAATATTAAGTATAAAGAGAAATAATCAAAAGAGAAAATATTGTATCATGAATAAATTTCAAAAGAATATAGTTCAACCATAGGCTACATCGAAAACCCTAGTAATGAAAACTTAGTTCATGTCTGAATTAACAACAAACATGGATATAGTGGTGTTCATCCTTTTAAAGAAGGATTTAGGAACGGAGGAAGGAAAAGAGAAGTGAAAAACTGCCCCTGGAGTTGCTCTCTGCTGCCAGTTTCTTCTTCTTTCTTCTGCAGAATAGCCTCTCTGTTTCTCTCCTCTCTGTTGTGTGCCAAACTGCTCTCTGGAATCTGCCGTGTAGCAGATTTTTTCCTTTGTAAAATAGCTTGCTGCCCTCTTTGGAAATCTGCTGTGTGGCAGATTCTTCACTCCCTCAATCTGCTGTGTATCTCCATTTCTTAAATAGCCAAGGTCTCCCCTTCTTTTGCCCCAGTGTTCCTCTTCTGTTGCCTGAAATTTTGGACTGAATTCTGCTGAATTGATCTTCATGTCTTCCTCGCAATCAAGTGCTAAACTTGTCTATTTTAGTGGATCTTCACAATTCACTTATCTTGCACGTATGTGCTATTCCGAAATCATTAGAATCATGAGATATACAAAAGTGTAGGGCTCGAAATAAGCTTCGCAATAATATCAACAAAGCTCGGGTGAGGTGAAAAAGAACATTTTGCCCTTACTCCTTGAACAATTTAGTTCCTAACCAACAATGAACAAAAATTATTAGAAGTCATT
Source organism: Nepenthes mirabilis (assembly GCA_025585075.1). Lineage (NCBI taxonomy): Eukaryota > Viridiplantae > Streptophyta > Magnoliopsida > Caryophyllales > Nepenthaceae > Nepenthes > Nepenthes mirabilis. Next base: position 14,501 of record JAODPA010137681.1, read on the forward strand.
TAAGTGGGAGAATTGATCATAAAATAGACTCTAAATTATATATATTATTTAAACACATCAAGGTCCCATGTTACATAGGAACAGTAATTAAATCTCCATTATTTTTTATGGGGCCAAAGGAAAAAAAACCAATAGATCTATTCCGCTTTAGAATTCTAATTCCAATTGTTCGTGAGAGGATTATCTTATTAGTTTCCTCTACAAGAAATTTAATGGAAATACGTCTTAAATGTCTCACAACTCACAAGTCCTAAATTATCTCGTGGTAGAACTCTCTCTCTCTCTCTCTCTCTCTCTCTGTATTCCTTTCCTTCCCTTTGGATGCATGAAATTATATATGGTCCTTTTGTTTTAAACTGAATTGTACCTGGTAAAAAAGATCCTTTCTGACATTGTTTCTATTTTTGTATTTTGGTAACATTCTAAACCATTTTTTTCCCCTGCAGATTGACAAGGGTTACATGTCACCCCATTTTATTACAAACCAAGACAATTCAACTGTGGAGTTTGAGAATGCTAAAGTTCTGGTAACTGATCAGAAAATATCAACAGTCCAAGAAATCGTTCCAATTCTTGAAAAGACGACTCAATTGGCTGTCCCTTTGCTGATCATTGCTGAGGACATCACAAAGCAAGTCTTAGAGACACTGGTTTTGAACCAGAAACGTGGTGTTGTTAGAGTGGCTGTTGTCAAATGTCCGGGGTTAGGAGATGGGAAAAAAGCCTTGTTGCAAGATATTGCCCTCTTAACAGGTGAAATCACTTGGCATTTTCTGAATTTTCTATTGATTTTATCAAATTCACTGATAGAAACAATGTTTTCCAATCCGGGGGGGGGGGGGACTGATTCTAGAGTAATGTTATTTTCTCCACGAGGAGGATGCAAGAGCATGCCATCAAAGAAGGGTCTAGGAGAAGTTTTCCTTCACTGTTCCAAGAGCTTTGCAATGGGTTAGGGATACCATCAGTGTTTCCTATGAGGAGTATGAAGCAGAAACTGGTGCTAAGGAAACAAGAAAAGGAAGCACTGTTTTATCCCCTTGCTAATTGGCTTTCGTTTTCTTTTTCCTGGTTCTTTTATTGGGGGTGACAAGTGTGGAGAGAGAATTACTATATTAGCCTTGAGCACATAGAGCATTTGAAAGATCTCTTTTCACTTTTTCTTCAACGGATGATAAAATATTTTTTTTTGGTGCTATATGAAGAATGTTGAGTCCTTCGTTCTTGCATATTAATAAGGCAGTTTTTTTTTCTGTGATTTAAAATAGGTTAAGTAATATTGTAACTAATTATTTATTATAAATTGTGTCACATTGTGCAATTTTTCTTTTCTAACACTTTGATGTGACATGGAAATGTAAGTTTCAACTGTGGTTGGTCAATCTATGTGATTAATCAAGAATGAACCAATAGTGAAATTTTCCAATGAAACATTATTATTGTAGCAATTTAATCATCTTCATTAAGTCAAATAATGGGAAAAAAGACATCAATATTATTCTTAGGGGTGAATTTGGTTGCAACAATTAGGGTGTTCATCTTGACCTAGATGCGATGAGTTCAAACCATAGAAGTAACTTGTTGATAATACAAAGGTGACGCTAATGACATCTGATCCTCCCAAACGTTAAAGATGATGAGGAAGTCTTGTGCATTCCCCTCTTTGACAATAATTTCTAAATTTCATAATTTTATTCCCCTAATTTCGTAATTCCTTAAACAAGGGGTATGATCTGTTCCTGCAGATTCCACGTTAAAGCAAAGTGTGCTCCATATATCCTTGAAGCTTCTTTTCTGTAGCACCCAAAACATCTTTCAATAGGTAGAGGAAATCCAATTAGTCTTCAACAAACCTTAAGCATGCTTGAACATAATGTAGGCCCTCTTCTCATTTACTTAGGGTTACTTCTTGGTGCTAGATTTAAAGATGTGTTGGTTTGGGATCTAGTTGTGGAGAAGTCGGGGGGCATCATTTTGTGTGGAGAAATCAATACCTTTTCAAGGCAGAAGACTCACTCTTTTGAAGAGTACTTCATCCAGTTTCCTGACTTATTTTTCTGTTTTCTATATGCCAAGGTCTGTTGGTTTGTGACCGAAAAGGTTAATGGGGAATTTTCCTGTGGCAATTAGGATATGTAGACATGCCACCAAATCAATTGGAGTAGTACTACTTTTCCCAAAAGCTGAGAAAGCCATTTCGACAAAGGACTGGTGCACTGTTTAATTGAGTACTGCTACTTTTACCATACATGAAGGTTCCTTGGGTCTTAGGGATTTTGGGATTTACAATGAAGTTTTTACTAGGAAATAACTATGGAAAATTTGGAGGAAAAAGATGTCCTATGGAGAATGGTATTTGATAAATTGAAGAGAATAGAAGTTTTTGTATTTCTTATTCATCTCTGGAATGCTTTACATAATCCAATATATAGACTATAAATAATTTAATTTTTATTCTAAGTTTCTATGCAAAATCAGGAAGGTATCACAATATAATATATTCTTAACATCCCCTTCAAACTTAAGATGGGTTGAGAGACCCCAACTAGAGTTTGGAAAGGAGGTCACAAAGTCGCCCTAGAGGATGTGACTTTTTAAAGATATCAGCAAGTGGCTCACTGGAAGGGGTGTAATGAAGGCAAATTGTTTCCTGACGTAGATGTTGATAAATAAAATAACAATCAATTTTAATATGTTTAGCACGCTCATGAAAGACATCATTGTGAACGATTTTAATAGTACTTTGATTATTATAATATAGAGTTGTAGCTTCAGAGTGATGAATACTCATATTTGCTAAGAGCCATCGACGCCAAATAATTTCATTTGTGGTATTGGCTACGGCTCTATATTCTGCCTTTGTGCTTGAGCGAGTGACTACTGTTTGCTTCTTTCTTCACCAATATATAAGGAATCATCTAGTAGAAAATAGTGACTTGTAGTTGATTGATGGTCAGTTGGATCTCCTGTCCGATTTGCATCTGACAATGGATGTAGCTATAATGAAGATTCTCCTAAGGTATGTAGTCCATGAAACAATGTGCCCTTAACATATTGTAGGATGTGTAAAATAGCTACAGATCGAGGAGGCTGATGGACTGCCATGAATTGGCGTATGATGTGCACAACATAGGCTAAATTGGTCATGTGACCATAAGATATATGAGATTGCCAACTAATTGCCTGTAAAGAGTAGCATTAGTAAGAAGTGTTCCCTCTGTAGGAATTAATTTGGCATTGGTCTTTAAGGGAGTGGAGGTAACTTTGGAATTGATCTAACTAGCTTGTGAAATAAGATCAGATGCACAATTAGCTTGACTCAAATAGTATCTATTGGCAATATAAATAGCCTCCAAGCCAAGAAAATAGCTTAATGGTTCAAGATCTTTCGACTCAAAAGTTTGATTGAGGTACAATTGAGTTCTTGAATACTGGTTGCGTTGTTATCTATAATAAATATACCATCTATATAAAGCAGCAACATAGTCAAACCTTGAACAGTTTTTCGTATAAAGAGGGCAGAATCATGAGTGCTTGAAGTTAATCCGAGCTTGGAGATGGTGAACTGAATTTCTCAAACTAGGCACAAGGGGCATGTTTAAGGCCATCCAAGGCCCATTGGAGATGACAAACTTTATTTGGAGGAGAAGAATAACCAGGCGGTGGTTGCATATATACCTCCTTGGAAAGATCTTCATTAAGAAACGTGTTCTTAACGTTCATTCGGAGAACAGACCAATGCTTTGCTGCAACAATAGCAGTTAGGTTTTTTACAGATGTAAGTCAAGCAACAGGAACAAAAGTTTCTATAAAACCAATAACTAATTTTTGCGTAAATCCTTTTATAACTAAGCGAGCCTTATAACATTCAATTTAGCCATTAGAATTTGTTTTAATCTTATAAATCCATTTACATTTAACAGGCGGTTTTCCATGAGCTGAGTTAACTAGATCCCATGTCCCAGTTTTCTCTAATGCCTGTAACTCATTTGCCAGAGCTTGCTGCTAAAGAGGGTCAGAATTTGCCTCACAAAAGTTATAAGGCTCATGAGAATGTAAGATAGTAGAAAACAATGGTAATTCTAGAGATGAGAAGGGATGTTACCCTGGGGGATCGACACAAAGTTTGTTCTTCGAGGGGTTGAGTAGGTCATTGCGTAGATTGATGTTGATGTCATCAGGGAGGATGCTTCTGGAGATGGCGCTATTGTGAGCTCAATGAAACGTCCTTCACTGGAATTTTTAAGAAACAATTCGACATAATAATCTTTGAAAAATATCGAGGATGGTGGCATTGAGAATTGTAAAATTGTTAAGGACATTTTATATTCTGAGAATGTGACATGTCGAGAAATGCGTAGTTGCTTAGATATGGGATTGCAACATCAATAACTTATAAGTTCATTACCATAACTTGGAAAACAGCATAATCATGAGCGAGGCTCAAATTTGTTGTGTTTGTGTGGTTGGAGGTTGACAAAGCATGTACAACCAAACACTTTGAGGAGTGTGGAATTAGGATGCTCCCTGGTAACATTTTTACGAGGCAATTGATTTCCAATGACTTGGGATTGGTTGAGATTGATAGTATAAACAGCAGTTAAGGTGGCTTCAACTCTGAAGTGTTTTGGACAGGGGGCTAATAATAATAAGCATTGCATGGTGTGTAAAATGTGTCTGAGTTTCCGGTCTACTCTTCCATTTTGCTAAGCTATACCATTGTTAATAATAATAAGCATTGATAAAATGTGTTTGGAAGAGAGAGATTAGATGATAAGACATGCCCAATATGACTAACTGTCATGCAAGACCCATTAGTAGTGAAGATCTGAGGATGCTTGTGGTGATGGAATTTTGGATGATAAAATAGTTGGATTGGATGTCATGTGATTACAGGAAGTCGTATCAAAAAACCATGGTATGTTACCTATAATGGTAGCCATAGCAGTCAAAGGATTGTCACCAGATGAGCAAATATGAATGAGAATGGCCTGGAGGTCACCTATGGAGAATGACTGCTCTGAAGAGGGGGCATCCATAACACTACCAGAGGTGTGAGGAGTTGACCTTGGAGTATCGTTGGATTTATATGAATTCACATGCTGATATAGGACACCATTTCCTTGTAGAGAGTTCCTATAAGCTCGTTGTCGACATCTACTGATGTGATGAACCAGTTTCTTGCAATATTGACATTGCGAAGTTTTTCTAGAAGAATAAGTAACAGCAACAATGTTAGAATTGACATTGGTCTTGGTAGATGATGGAGGTGCGGCAATGACAATATCACCGTGATGAGTTCAAATGGGTCAAAGGTGAGTTTTCTTAGATACTTGGTAAGCTTGAAGAGATTGATCTAGAGTAGGTAAAGGAACTAGATGAAGTAAGGGGGCTCAAATATGTTCAAATTCAGTTTGAAGAGCCATAAAAAATTGGACTAGGCATCTTGCTTTGCTATAGTTGTGAAATTTTTATGCGTCGGTAGGAGTATCCCAACCAGGCTCAGAAAGGGATAATTGATCTCAAAGTGTTTAGATTTGAGTGTAAAAATGTTGAATATTTTGATCGGGATCATGTCGCATAGTAACTTATGGCTGAGTTGATACTGATGATAGATCATTGGTGACAGATCGCTTGCGTAACATATCCCATATCTCTGCTGCATTTTCACAATATCCAAATTCTTTGTGAACGAAAGGAAGAGATGTATTCCTGAGTCAAATAATAATCTGATGGTTTCAACAGACCCATTCTTCAAGACGTTCAGAGTTCAGAGTACTTGCTATCATCTTTATCAAGTAATTTAGTTGGTTATTTAATCTTGCCTGTAATAAGTTTCCATAATTTCCTTCCTTTAAGAAAGATATGCATAGCTTGTGACCAATATAGTTGGAACTTGTTAATATAGTCTCGAAAGGTCAGGAAATATCAGAATGAGTCTCCATAAGAATAGATGGACTATGAAGGAAACAAATCTACTAGTCCGAGAAAAGAATTCCCTGCAAAGACATGCCTAATGTTTTTTTTTCCGACTCGTGCAAGGTAATGTGGCGTTTGGGATGAATCCTTGAAATTGATGATTTCACGTTGATGAGAAAATTGAATCTCAGGATTGCAATTTCATATTAATAAATGTGAATTTACATGATTTAGGCAGAAAAGATGGTCAATGAAGGAGAAACAGTTCTCCGTCGGCAATGAAGAAGAAGAGCATCAATTTGTTATCCTCTGTCTAGAAAAGGTTGCCGGCGATGAAGCCGATCGTCCTTTCATGTGGGATTGCTGCCTGGAGGTCATCAATTTAGTGCATCTCTGTTAGAGAAGTTGATTTGCTGTCATTTTGAGCATCCAGAAAACATAGACTGTGAGCCGATACTTCCACACATTGATGTGCTCACAGGAGGGAGAAAAAAGGGGAGGGAATAGGTTAAAGAGAGGAAGCATCTGCAGTGAGCGGAGTTGGAGTTTAGTATGAAACAAATTGCTTTGAAACCATGACAAATTGAAGAGAATTGAGATTTTTTTGTAATTCTTACTCATCCCTAGGTGCTTTACATTTTCCAATATATAGACTATAAACGTATGAATGGAAATGTACAAAGAAATAATTACAGTAATTCCGGAGGTTATTATGCCTATACTTAAGTTAATTTTTATTCTAAGTACTATAATTAGGAAAGTATAACAATATAATATATCATTAACAGTATTGAAGTAAAGTATGTGACTTGTCATTTTGGATGGTTTCCTAGATATCCCTTTGTCAGCTTGGAGTAAGCCCTTGGAAACGTTTTAGGAAGGTTGGGACTTGGGAGACTTATTGAATGATAAATTTGAATCTAGTCTCAGGCAAATTGTACACTTTTGGTCAACCGATGGATTGACTACTTTTTCAATGGAGAAATTTCCTATGATATTCATATTTACAGCCAATTCTGAGGCGTCGGGGGCAGATTGTATGGAGCGAATCAGGACTCCCTTGTAGTTTATAACAAATAAGTATTCCCTGAGTTCCACAACTGTTGGGTTTTTCCAAAGTTCCAGCAGCAAGCCTTCCTCAGAGTGTAGGCTCGAGAAGTGGAGGGTAAAAGTTAATTATTCTTCTTGAAATTATTGAATCAGATGGAGCAGGGTGAATATTGTATTAGATGGAATTCTGAGCAGCAATTAGAACAGAATTGACTGGGTTGTATAGTCATAGAAACACTTGTTTTATCATATTTTGGACCTTTGTGCTGTTGCTGGAAGTTATGGAATTAATTCTTTCCCATGGAAGATTATGTGAAAAGCTGGGCTCTCCGTTAGGCTGCGCCATATGCAATAGATCGATGAAAAGAAAAAATTAATTTTTTGTTATTTTAAAGATTTATTCTAATTTATAGAGATTCCTTAAAATTTTTGGGTTGTATGTTTCAAATATTTATGTAATTTCCTCCATTTAGTTTTTTATGAGGGAATTATCTTGCTAATTCAATATTTTATAATTTGGTATGATGACATTATTTTGATTTCTTTCTAATTTATCACCTAGGAATTTGTTCTATAATTGGAGGTTGTTATTGTTAATTTTCTGTGTTGAATCATGAATTGAATTGTTAGAGAATTGGTTCTCTTCTACTGTAGGCCAAATTGTCGTCAGAGAACTGGTTTTCTCTTACCATAAACCAGATTGTCGTCAGGGAACTGGTTTTCTCTTACCATAAGCGAGATTATTATACGTCATGTGGTAACAGATTCTATGCTTTGTATGCTGCTGCCACTGTTTGCGAAAACTTGCTTGAAAGCCCTTGTCTACTATAAGTCAATCTCAACCTCCAGCAACTTTTGAAGGCCGTACCAACCTGAACCACCTTGCTCTGGCAAACTGAACTACCTTTGCGACATAGATCGAACAATCTCTACAATTACGCCCATCCATATCTACAATCTCAATTTGGCAAGCCGTTCCACAACAATCCAGAAAAGGGAATAAAAATTCTTGAAAATTTAGATCAAAACCTGTAGTTACCTGATTAATCCCCAACTCTGACGACCTCTTTTGGCAGTCCATACATTGATGATGAGCCCCAACTGGTCCCACCATGTTGTTACCTTACCATATAAAGCCAAAGCTTCATACCTTTTCTATTGATCCCAAGATGTGGACATCAACCAGCTGAAATCACCGGCATCCACTTCATATAGAGCCAACCAGGTTAGCTAGAACCACTTCTATTGCCGATGGGCACGATGAGTTCCTGCTCTCTTCAACCAACAGTTAAACAGATGTCATTCTTCTCCATTGTATGCAAAACAATATATATGAAATAAGGGCTTTCATTTGAATTGATGCGTCAAGTCTTTTGCCCTTAACTTTTGATGGACCATAGCCAAAGAAAGCTGAACATGGGCTTTGTTTCAGCATGTGTCAATGATTCGTCCTATTATACAACAAGGACCTCTTTTATTTTAAGACCCAATAGCATTTTATTCCTTTCAGCTCAAATGTGAGGTTTTGAGACTGGACCGTTTTGAAATAAAGCGAGGTAATATCGTTTTAACATTTATATATGCCGGACATGCATGGCCCATATTGTAAGGATGATCCATGTAGCCGCCCACACTAGTGGAATATTGTCTGGGATTCTGACCCATCCAAGGCTACCTGTTATACGCTACTGCTACCTAATGTTACATGTATATGAGGCAGCTGCTAATACTTATGTGATACCGGCCAACAAGCTTTGGCTATAATACAAAGCTCAGTTAGAACACCAAAATAAGAAAAAAAAAATGAGTAGAGTGGTGTCAGCAATTAAAATGTGAGCTACAAAGGATCTGTGATTAATTGGAAGGATAGTGTCTGATACGTTGAAAATGTTCAGTATCCTTTTGAGTAGAGTATGACTCCATAGTTGTATGGAGGCAGTGGATTTGTGCTTGGCAGATTCAGATTGTGCTAATTACCATAAGAAAGAGCTACGTGCATCATTGAAGACAAAGAAGAACTGGACTCCGTAGACGATGTGAGAAGATTGAGGAATCCTATTATCTAGTTGAGCTGATTCAAGTTGGTTGTAAAAAGCATTAAGTACCAGAAGTTAAAATGAAAATGAAGATGCAATCCATGAGGTTGCTCACACGGACTTTTTCCTTTCTAATTAGTTGTTCAAGTATATACCCCCGACAAGTTTGCTCAATTTTGGCCTTCCTTTGCTACGAACCCAAGAGGGATTTTGATTGCTTCAGTTGACTGGTTTGGATGATTCTGTTAGGATGCAAGTTTGCTTTCTACTTGCGTAGCTAGGAGTGTTCTGCAAATGAGTGTTACTTCTTATTTTTCAGAGTTAAATTATGATTTAATTGTTAGAGAATCGGTCCTCTTTTACCGTAGGCCAGGTTGTCTTTTGTCAAAGGGTTTCTATCTTTATTTTTGTGTGAAGCTGATTCACATTGCAATCTTTCCTAAGACAATTTGTGAAGAAGTTTACCCCTAGCAAATAGATTTATATTATGCAAAAAGTATCAAGACTCAGTATATGATTTATTCTTGTATTTTAGAATGTCAAGGTTGATTTGGGTACACCATAAGATTGTGGGGAATTAATTGGATTCCAAGCAAATTCAGTCAGTTTGGAGCTCCTAGCCTACGAGTGATCTACTGCAATATTTTTAATGGCTTCTCTTGCTGTTAGCTGATTTATTTGGCAAGTGAGAAATGGTGTTTTGTTTTGGTGACAGGGAGTGGAATTTTTTGGAATTTCAATTGGAATGGTGCATTTTGTACCTTAGGCTAATTTTTTCTTATCAAATGTTGTTTTCTTTTGGTGTCAGCTGAGCACATACTAGGAAATTACTTTAATTTTTACTGTTAAAAGACAATGCTTCCTATAGAAGCCAGAGTTTCTTCTGTGCACCCTCACAAAATCAAGGGTATCAATTTTCTCTCATCGTTTTGGTCAACAAGAAGTAGCAACTTGTAGCAGCTTCTAGAGCCTGAAATCTCTAAACCTAGGAAACATTTATTAAAATCAGGCTACAAGGATTTGCTGAAGCTTCCAATGGGAAAATTCCTTTCCCCTGCGCATGTGGCCCTTAGAGTATCCTTTTCTCTAATAGAGGTTTGATGTTACGGACCTTATTGCTCAAGTTTATGAAGCGTCATCAGTTTACCCGACGACTGTCGAAGTGCTAGAACGGGTTACGGGTCTCGGTGAGAATACTGCTCAGAATGCACCTCCCGGTCATTAGCTCACACGGAGGAGCACACGGTGATCCCAGTGGCCCCTACAAGTTAGGGATTACATTTAACATTCCATATTATTTTTTATATTCTTCTTTCCTTATTTTTTTATTATTTTATTGCTGCTAGCCACGGGGCCCTTAACCGTAATTAATTAGGCTCTTATGTTTATATTTTCGTGTATGCTGTAGTAAATGGCAGAGAATATAATATCAATTTTTCTGCTCCCCTATTCTTTCTCTCTCTCTCTCTCCCTTCTTTTTCCTTCTGCAGAACTCCCCTCCCCTTCTTTGTTTTCCTCTACTTCAGTGATTGTCCTTTTTGATTTGCAAGTGTTCGCCGCTGGTGCATGCAACATTGGTGCTCTCATTGAGACAAAGGCTGAGGAGATGATGACCGAAGACCAAGCACTCGAAGTGCTTGAAGTTTCCATTGCAAGGATATCAAAGGAGGTGAAGGGAATCGTGGTGACCGCTCGGCAAAATGTAGCAGGCATCGCTGCCATTAGTGCTAACACCGAGCATATTCGGCACTCCCTTGCTGACATTCTTTAATCACTCAATAGAATTGAGCAAAAACCTAGCTTGCCAGCGAACCCTTCAGCATTCATGGTTTCTCCCTCTGCTACTTTCCATCCTCGAACTCAACCAGACATCCAAATCACTCAAAATCTTCATTTACCCCAACATGAAATTCCTTCCTTCACCGTGACCATCCAACCACATGCATCACCCGATTTCTACATCACTACTCCTATTCGATTTCCAAGTGACAGCACTGATGATATTGGATGCTCAAATTTTCACCATCTACAACTCTCCAAGTAGCTAGCACACACCTGGAGGTACCCCGGCAATCTCCTTCTTCCTCCATTTTCCTAAAAAAATTTCCTACTAAAATGGAAACCCACCTTGAGCTCCTATTATTGACGCCTTTATCGTTACCTAAAGCCACCGGTGTGGCAAAATCAGGGGAGGAAACATTGGATGCGGGTTGACCCCATTCTCCATGTCCACCACTTACCCAACCACCCTCTAACACCAACTCAGTTCTGCCCAAAAACCCCACTCCTCAAAGCCTGCCTCTCTAGTTCTCATGTTTGATAGCCGATGAAGATGACTCTGTCCAGACGTTGGCACAAATTGCCGTCCCCAATGAACTTGACTCTCTATCTGAATCTCTCTACCTCAACACATTTCAGCTCTTAGAATAGAAATCAGTTTCTCTATTTTGGGACAAAATTGGTCGGTGTACTTGTGCTTTCATCATTTCCTCATCAATGAGGGACCAAATTATCTGCAGGATGCATAGGCTCGACGAGAGAGAAATTGTGCTTTCGGAGTCGACAAATGGTGTGGCTGCCTCAAGATCTTCTTCATCATTTCTGCCGCCTAATTACAACAGAAAATCGGTTTAGGATGCAATATGGTATTTAGCATCAATTGATTTGATTGAGTTGTGTAACGAGGCGAAAGTTGAGCAATGTCGTATCACTAAAGATCTGAAGAGCTGCAGTCATCCTGTGAAAGGTGTGTTGCACTCTTGTGTGGGAAATGCAGACAATGGTATGATATTTGTCCCATTTGTAGAATTTCGCTTGTCCAGCGCCTTTATTCTTTGATAGTTGTTGCCATGGAGGGAAACTTGTGTTGTTGGCATTGCCAATATGTTATTAATGTTTGTATGAATGAAAGTGCTGTGTCTAGTGATCCCAAACTGCAGTCTCAAACTCCACTAGTAATGCTTCACGCCCAATCAAATGCCCAAATCGCCTTCCATGACCGGGGACAAACGCGTGCATATGGAAAATGCTTTGGAGATCTTTCAGTATAAGAAAGAGTTGAAGTTCAACTTGGAATTAAAATGATTTTGAAGCTTTGCCTTGCTGATGATTTTGATATGTTCCCAACTTTATTGATCATTGATGTTTCTTGCATGATTGGTTGCCGAATGGGAATTCATGGCCCCCCCCTTGCTGATGATTTTGACTTCATTGCTGATGATTTTTACTTCATGCACGTGAGATACTTGCTCCGGAAGATGGATTAGCTGACCTTATCCAAGCACTTAACAGTCACAGGGTTGCACTATCATTTCACATCAGTAGAATAGCCTTTAAACTTTATGAGAAGCTACGACAAGAAGCAACTGGTGTGAAATTTCAAATGTACTTCCGTCGTTATGTTGCTGGAAAATCCTACTTAAAAGTTTGGTCATCTACAATCACATTGCAAGCTGGATTGAGGGCAATGATTGCTCGCGATGAATTCAGACACAAAAAACAAACTAAAGCTGCACTTATTATCTAGTCTCATCTGTGTTGCTATGTAACATGTTAACGTTACAAGCGTCTTCATAATGCTCCTCTTGTAACTCAATGTGGATGGAGGCAAAGAGTTGCCCGAAAAAAACTTAGAAAGCTCAAAATGGCTGCCAGAGAAACAGGGGCTCTCAAAGAAACAAAAGATAAGTTGGAGAAATGTGTGAAGGAAAGTACATGGCATCTGCACTTTGAGAAGCAATTTAGGGCCAATTTGGAAGAGGAGAAAGCCCAAGAAATTGCCAAGTTTCAGGAAGCTTTGCAAGCAATGCAAATGCAGGGAGAAGAAGACAACTCTCGTGTTACTAAAGAACGAGATGCAGCTCAGAGAGCTGTTGAACAAGCACCTCCAGTCATCAAAGAGGTCCCTGTTATGGTTCAAGATAATGAAAAGATTGATTCATTGATGACTGATCTTGAGAATCTTAAGACCTTACTACTAGTAGAAAAGCAGGTGGCAGAAGATGCCAAAAAGGCTTGCTCAGTATCTAAGATTAGAAATTTTGAGCTGGTTAAAAAATTGGAAGATACAGAGCAGAAACTGAATGAGCTTCAATATTCTATGCAGTGGCTAGAAGAGAAACTTTCTAATGCAGAATATGTTGTCTTTGAACGTGCAGATACAAGTTTCCCAGTTGGAGTCATTGCCAATGCACAAAAATCTCTTAATGAGAAACAGTAGGAGTACTAGGACCCGCTGATCAAGTGTATAGCGTAGAACTTGGGATTTTTTGGGGAAAAACCACCTACTTCTTGTATCATTTACAAATGTCTTTTTCACTGGAGGTTCTTTGAAGTCGAGAGAACCATTATTTTCGACCCTATTATTCAGACCATAGGCTCAGCTACAGAGGTCTATGACAATAACGTGCCGTTGTTAGTGTATTGGTTGTCTAATATATTCACTCTGTTGTTTAAACATTAGCTAACTGCCTTTCTTGAGAAGATGTATGGCATGATACGGTTCAGCCTTGAGGATAAGGTTCTATTGATGGAAGGGGTAATGTTACGGACCTTATTGCTCAAATTTATGAAGCGTCATCAGCTTACCCGATGACTGTCGAAGTGCCAGAATGTGTTACGGGTCTTCGTGAGAATGCCGCTCAGAATGCACTGTCCAATCATCAGCTCATACGGAGGAGCACACGGTGACCCCAACACCCTAGAATGTGCTAGAACATGTTACGGGTCTCCGTGAGAATACCGCTCAGAATGCACTGCCTGGTCATCAGTTTACACGGAGGAGCACATGGCGACCCCAACATCCCCTACAAGTTAGGGATTACATTTAACATTTCGCATTATTTTTCATATTCTTCTTTCCTTATTTTCTTATTATTTTATTGCTGTTGGCCATGGGGCCCTTAACTGTAATCAGTTAGTCTCTTCTGTTACTTTATATTATCGTGTATGCTGTAGTAAATGGCAGAGAATATAATATCAATTCTTCTGCTCCCTTTCTCTCTCCCTTCTTTTCCCCTCTGCAGAACTCCCATCTCCTTCTTCTTCTTCTTCTTTGTTTTCCTCTGCTTTCCTCTACTTCCGTCACCGTCCTCTTTGATTTGCAAGCGTTCGCCGTTGGTGCACGCAACATTTGAGCTACTTGAAGAAATTGAAATTATTTATGATCTTACTATTATTAGCATCTCTTTTTAATTTCACCATCCAAAAGCTCATCTCACATTAGGCACTTGACTGATCCTCATATATTTATGCACCCCTGATAAAAAAAAATGGTAAAGAAAATTTTACCTTAAGGGTGGCACTGACTGATTGTGCCAAAATGGAGCGTGATGCTATCATTGGACTCATAGATACTACTATGCATGGAGCGTCATGATGACCTTGCAAACACATTCCCCATGAGCTACAGTAACTACATTGGCCCGCTGTCCATCTGATGACCCATTTTTATATTCAACAACTTTTTGCCTCCATGAATTAATCTAAATATTCCCTTCAATTTCATTACTAATGGTAGTGCATCATCAACCTCAAGGGCCTTTTCTGCAACTTGCCATCATTTTGTACTGGTAAACCTTCAACCAGCCTACAATCTCTAATTTCTACTTTAAGTTGTGGACATCAGTTTCTGTGGGGAAAAGTAATGTAACTACAATGACATCCGGCATCTAACGGTAGTGCATCATCTAACACTGCTTTGCTTTTGTGTATGTATTTCAATGTTTTAGTTTATTTTCTTTTCTTATATTGTGTCATAATTGCTATGTCAGGTGCAGATTTACTCTCAAAAGATTTGGGCCTGACCTTGCTCGGTGCAACATCTGATCAGCTTGGTATAGCTAGAAAAGTAACTATAACATGCAATGTGACCACCATTGTTGCTGACCCTTCTACAAAGTCAGAAATGCGTGCAAGAATTTTGCAGATGAAGAAGGATCTCGCTGAAACAGATAATGCTTGCCTGTCTCGGAAGCTTTCAGAAAGAATTGCTAAGCTGTCTGGTGGTGTGGCAGTGATCAAGGTATATAATGCTCAGATCTTGTTTTCAATCTTCTCAAAATAAGTCTGAAGCTCTAGGAGGTGCTAAAAGAAAGCCTTGAAACTTGAGTTGTTCTTTTGTGCTGAAATAAGACATGCTGAAAATTTTGAGATGTGGTGTTGAAAGCTGTAGGGTTTGAAAATTAAAGAGGAAAAGAACTCAGAAAGTGCTAAAACTTTAAGAGATGCTGAAAAAATAGTTCGACAAGTGAATAGACAGTGGTGAAATTTTGAGAAGAGAAAAATTTTAGTATTAATACCTTAAATGCTAATACAATTAGCCTGCCAAGAAACCAGAGAATAATTACATGGACTAGTATGTATGGGAGTCTCACTAAAAAATCTTCTACATGCTACACATTGTCATCCAGTTCTTTGGCAATTTTTGAATGGACAAGTTTCTAACATTACAGATGTTGTGTGACAAGTGCTGGATAGTGCCACTGTCCTATAGGTATTTACACAAAAATAGCTCCTTGATGACTGTGCTTTCAAGGTACTAATAATATCTCTTATGAGGTGCTAATAGTATCGTTAGCAGCAGCGATGTTGGTGATATTTTTTTTTTATTTGAGCCATGAACTTTATGGACTATTCAAATTTGGTTGAACGTAATTGTTTATTTTCACGCTAGAAGTGTCAAATGAGATGTTCTGCCTGTTTGTCTGATCATCTGTGGTTTCAAATTTGTTTACAAATTGTTATTCAATTTTAACTTCAAATGTCTAATTATTTTGATGACTATTTTTCTTGCTATGATAACTTCTGAACCTGGTAGCTGTTTAGTCTTGAAAAACTTGTCAACCCCCAAGTTGCTGTGGGTTGATATTTAATTTCATGTCATTAAAAAATATTGCATATCTAGCTCTAATTTTCCTGTTTTGCTACTGGTGTACAAGTAATTTTTTTCTGAAATGATTTATGTAGCTATTATTGGGCTTATAAATTTTCTTTAATCAAGCTGAATAGGGCTTTTGAGTGTATTTGGGCTACGATGTTTTGCCATTTCTTCTGATATGAGTGTGAATTTTAGATCCTAGTGGTTTGATGTGCATTAAACTTCAAACTTTTTTCTCTCTCCTGTAAAAAAGAGTACTCTGCATACAGCTCTCCCAACGTGCTCTGCTCAATTGACTTTGAATAGCAGCTATGCTAGTTGTTAGTTTTTAATTTCTGGCTTTCTTATTGAATGAAGGGTAGCTTATTTATATTTTCAGCTATTTCTTGAATTGATGAGGTGTGTAGACACCTCATTTGATGAATAGCTGCTAGATGTATGCATGCTAGAATGAGGGTTTATTTGTGAGGTTAGAATGGATAATATCCCCATAGTTATTTTTATTAGCAGATTGGTCATACTACTGAAGTACAAGTTATTTTATGAGGTAGTAGCCAGAAGGGCTACACTTTTTCCATGCTCTTAGCGGATGTCTGTTTGTTAGATTAGTTTCCTTGAAATGCCTCCTTGGAAAATTTTTAATAATAAAGCTCCAAGAAACACTCTTTGTTGAGTATAAGATATGGACTAAAGTTGTCATTTCATTCTTGTGTATTTAATGGGTTAGAGAAAAGATATACTGTCACCACCATTTTTTTAGTTTTAAATTTTTTGTAATGTCAGAGAAGGCTCACAAGAAGCAAGATGGAGGAAAAGGGTTGAGAGTTGAGACAGGAGGAATAGTGTGTGAAAATTCTAGAGAATTGGAGAGTGGAGTTAGTTTAAATTAGATGACATGCTTACAGGTATTAGCTAGGAACGTAGGGATGAAGAGACAGGTGAATAGGAAGGATGGTGAACTTAGTTCAGAAATATTTTGGAATGTTATCCTAAACCTTGTCTAATATGTGTGCTAAAATCCATATTTCTGTCTTAGTAAACTTAATTCAAAGACTTAAAAAAAAGGGTTATCCAATTAAGGAATATCATATATGGCAATCACATATAAATCGTATATAATTTCTTCAAATAAAATTTAAATGTAAGGAAAATTCTAAGTTTTTTAAATTTGAGCCTTCAACCTGAAATCCGGCCTAAAATGATGGAACTAAAGGAAGGAATGAGATAGGTGGAGAGGAGTCTGGGGAGTCAGGAGACATGGGCCAAGAATGGATGAGATAGATAAGCAATTGATAGACTTCAGATCAGAACTAACAATGAGTAGAGGAAACACAGGAGATATGACCTCAGATCATTTGGAATTCTTAAATTTCAGGATCACTTAACTTTATGTTATATGAGACATAGAACCAGAATATATGGTGTATGTTTGACCAAGCTTCTTGATAAGACTTTCCTATTCAAAACCAGAAGCTAGGCCAGATGAGCTTTGAAAAGTTTTAAAAGTTCTTTTAGACAAACTAAAAATGGTCCAAAAGATTTTTAAAAGTCACTATAAATTATAGCTTCTTGAAAATAGCTGTTTCTAATATAATGTTAGAAGTAGAAAGTTACCCAACCAGACCCATAGTCTCTAGGACTTAGGCATGCACGAAAGAGTAAAATTTGTCCTAATTATATTGAATTTGAATGCTACTTAAATTGTAATATTTGCCTCTTAATTTTCTATGAAAATTACATGGCAGATAAAATCACTACATTTCTTTGTAGAAAATCCAAAATTGTTCTAACTTTAAATCTTCTAAATCTTGGAATATACTGAAGGGGGGTAAGATTGAAATTGATATTGAGAAATCTGGAGAATGAAGGAAAATAAATGGAATTAGATGAGATGTCGATATATATATATTAGGTAGGAATTCAGGAATGAGTAGACAGAAGGAATAGGATTATTGGAGGCATGAGGAACTAAGATAAAATCTTATGGTGGGACGTATAATTATTCACCCTATCTTATTTGTGGCCCAGGATCTGTATCTACGGAATCTAGAACTTAAGAGCAAGTTGCACTCTTGGAAAACTATGTAGCACAGCAATGGTCCAATATGAAAACTAGGAAATAACATTTTCCAGAAATATATGAATGGAAATGCCTATTTAAGAGAGATTAAATGTGTGTGTCTCAGCATGAAATATATTTAAAAACTAAAAGTAATTACAAAATGAGTGAAAGAACCTAAGAGACCAAAAGGGAGAGGGAGACTGAGCGAGCCCACACAAGTTGTGCACCTTGAGAGAGAAATACTCCAGATGCTGGGAATTGAGCCTCTGTCATTGTCACCGACAAAATCTAGGCAGCCAAGTTTCTATAAAGAGAGGTTGACATTAGGGAGGCAAACTGAGGAAGAGGTAGTGCAAGACTAAGATGAAGAGGACTGCAAGATGCAGAGTGGGAGGAGGGAAGAATGCCTACAGTGTGAGTGAACACTGCCAAGTACAGCTGTTGTCAGGGTTAACATTCAGAGTGAGGATGAGACAATAGTCCTTTTTTGGTGGCATGATTTTTTGTTGGGTTGGAAGCGTGAAACATGTTTCTATGAAGAAATGCTGAGCTCCTTCACCTTTCCACAAAAAGAAAAACACTGCAAAAATATATTGCAAGGAAACAATTCCTAGCATGGTTGCCTCATCCCTCAGGTGATTGCCACCTTTTTGTTGCATGTTAATTGTGCTAGAAAAGTATGTGCCACAAAAATATTAATTTGAGTAGTGTTTCCAAAATGTTTCTTGTGGTTTTCTTGTCCTAAAAGTCTTTGTAATGCTATATCTCATCTCCCTGAAGGTTCTATGCTTTGTAGCTTGGAGATGATGTTCTAATTGTATAAGGCAATATTATTTTAAAATGTTGTGAAGTTTCACCCTGGAATCTACTAAGACCAGTGACGGCAGAGTTATAAGGGTTGTGATTAAAGGAGATCTCGAGCGACTGATCCAATGGAATTAGAGCTTCAGTATTTTGGAGAATTAGGGAGAAGAGATGAATGAAATTAAATTATATAAACTTTGAGTAGGAACTTAGGGATAAGGTGGGAAGAGATAGGATAGGAACTAAAATCAAATCATGTTCTAGATTTTTACAATAGTTAAGCCTTGTAAGTGTGAGTACTAGAATCCATATTCATCGACTAAACTAAGCCAAAGTTCTTCTTTTTTCTATTATTGAGGGTTGGCTATATGGATCCTTCACCTCCATTTAGCTTTATAGGTTCCTCTTATTCCTGTAAATAAATGGTAGCATGCATCATGGATTCCTTAACACTATTTTCAGTCTACCTCTACTCCTATAGTGTGGCTTTTCCATCATCTCACATGCTATAAGTGGTTTAATGTAATCTTAACTTCACATGGACAAACCTCCTCAAACACAACTCTCTCATTTTGCCTTATATTGGCGCTATCCAACTCTCCTACAAAACATTTTGGTAAGTAACTTACATATTTATACAATAATTAAAGCGAGAATGTTAAAGATATTCATTTTCTATGAGGAATCTGAATACTATTTAAAATCTGCTGTAATTCTTCAAGGAAATTCCTGTCAAATCATTAAGAAATATGAAATTACAATGCTGCTTGAAGAAAAAAAATCCAAACTTCAACCTCACACAATTGTATAAATTTGGAATTTAGCTTAGAATCAAATTCTCCAATCCCTTGCTCTTAGTAGAAAAGCATTCAGCATACCATAGCTTTCTCACCTTTTCCATATCAGTATTTCGAAATGATACCCTACCTGTATAACCTGCTGCAGAAACACTAAGCTGTTGATCATTGTTACTTCCTGGTGCTCAATCTGTGGAGAAGTTATTAATATTCAAAATTTAATATGCTTATGGATCTCAATGGAAACTATGGACCTTTGTGTTCCTGTTTGAAAGATATGTTGTCTACTAACCTGTCTTCTTTTACTGAAATTTGTAGTAGTTTGGAGCTCTCTCAAACTTCATTTGATTGGTTGATTTGATACCTTGATTTGGCCATATGATTCAGTTATTTGCTACAGTAAACAATGGTGTTATTCAGGTTGGAGCTGATACGGAGGTGGAACTTGAGGATCGTAGACTAAGGATTGAGGATGCAAAAAATGCCACTTTTTCTGCCATGAACGAAGGATTGGTGCCTGGAGGTTGTGCGGCA
Source organism: Nepenthes mirabilis (assembly GCA_025585075.1). Lineage (NCBI taxonomy): Eukaryota > Viridiplantae > Streptophyta > Magnoliopsida > Caryophyllales > Nepenthaceae > Nepenthes > Nepenthes mirabilis. The sequence continues at coordinate 34,580 of JAODPA010137681.1, forward strand.
TTGGTCCATCTCTCAGAAGATATTCCTCAGATCAAACAGTTCTTGGAAGATCCAGATGAGCAAATTGGTGCTGAAATAGTAAGAAAGGTATATAATCAATTTATTTACCAGTATTCTATAGAATTTGTAGCTTTCTTTTAGATAATCTCTCATTGCATGACTGTCACAAAAATTGACTTGGGAAATTGATGGCAGTTGTGGTTGGCTACCTGTCTACTGGGGCCAATGACCTATGTTGAATTCCTACCACTCCCTCTCTATCTTATCTATCCAAATAATGGTGACAGAGCTTGATAAATGCAGCCTGTATGTTCCATCCCTTCTTCCCCTCATGATTCCCTTTTTATTGTGTTGGATGTGTGAGTGTTGCTTCTAACACTACTCATGGTTGGACAAAGCATTGTGTTTATGGATGGTATTTCTGTGTTCCCGGTCTTTCTCAAATTGGGATGGGGCTGACAAGCTGAATTTGTTGGAAAAGGAGCTGGAGCCTTTTCCCTTTACGGTTTTGACCATAGAAAGAACTTGTCAAAACCCAAAAATACTTGGCAACCTGTTTGAGCAAAATGAGCTGGGAACTGATAGTTTTTTATCATTTTAACTCAAAATCATGTGCGAAACAAATGGACACTAAATACCTTTGATGTGGTAATCAATATTTTTGGTGTTGCAAATCTGGTTTGTCCTTAATTTTAGGTGCAAGAGAGAGTGTTTTTTTTTTTTTTCCACTTTCTGATTTGGTTTGAATATGGATGTCATGGCCCAACTTCCTACTCATGAGAGCCCGTTCACAAAACCCCACTAGTTGAATGCTAAATTACAAGCTTGCAACTCTAGCAGAAATGACAAGCATATTTACATGAATAAGTTATTATAACTGAATCTATCTTACTTGATCCCAATTGGATGGCCATATATCTGTCTAAACTCCCAACGTATTATTACTTGAAAAATGTTAGATAAAGGAGGATTGGGCTACAACATCTGAGTAATGACAATCCACACTATAAAATTCTTGGCAAAATAATTTCTAAATCAATTAGAAACTTGACTTACAAAACCATTTCAAGTTAACATATGATTTTCAAATATGCATATCAAATAGTCTTTGCCTCTAATGTAATTCAAATAGTATTTCCTTTTTATACAAATCAAAGTCTTTTACTTTACCCAACCTTCAGTTTCATCCTGTGCGGCATTGTGTCAATGTTTATATCTGATTAGCAGGGTCTATATAGATGGTGGGGGATCATAGAGATGGCTTCTACAGGCCCTGGATGTATCTCCAGCCATGCCTAAACATAATATTTCACTTAACCCTTCATACACATAGTTGTGCACATCTCCAATTGAATAATGTGTGACCCTAGAAGTGACTTCCACCATATGGTGTAGCACTTAAACCCATATATCAGTTAGTTCTAGGTGCTTCTAATGACTCTGAACAAATGGTTTGTGGCGCTAGAAGTGGCTCCTACATGCACCGGAGGTGGTGGGGAGGTGCCTTTTACCATGCTTGAGCACAATGTAGCACTTAGCCCCATTTATCACTTGGCTTTGTACACTTTACACACTAGCCAAGTTCCACATGCTGATATCGTCAATGCTGACAGGGCACATCCATTTCCAACGATCCTAAAAGACACATAAAGTCTTTGAAAAACATAGTTCTCTATATGATATTCTGCAATGATTTCTTTCCGAAGTTGTCAAGCAGATAGACTAATAGCATGGGAGATTGCTGAATCATTTCTCTTGATGAAACCTTTTGAATGAAATGGATAACATTTTTAGGATCAGTCTTGATAGGACTCAAAATATGTAAAATGAACAACCACTTGTATATGGTAGTTGGTGATTTTGCATAGAGAATCAACAACTCAATGATCATACAATTAAGAACAAATTCCCAATACCAATATTTGATGATCTCTTAGATGAGTTACATGGAGCCTTATTTCTATCCTAGTTAGACTTGTGTGCAAGCTATCACCAAATTTGTATGACACATTTCGAACTCATCATGGGCACTTTAAATTTAAAGTAGTGCCCATTGGCCTTACAAATCCTCCATCTACGTTCCAAGCCCTTATGAATCATATCTTTTGCCCTCACTTAAGGAAATTTGCTCTCGTTTTCTTTGATGGCATACTAATTTATAGTTCATTACTTGAGACACATTTTCAGCACCTCTAAACTGTCCTCATCATACTCATTACAACATCAACTTTTTGCAAAGATGTTATAGTGCTCGTTAACAAATTCAGTATCTGGAACATTATCTGCTAAGGGAGTAACTACTGATCCTTCAAAGATTGAGGCAATGCTCAGATGCATGTTGCAAAGAATATTCATGCATAGAGAAGTTTTCTGGACTCACAAGCTATTACAGAAAATTTATCAAACACTTTGGCTCCATTACCAAGCCATTAATTGAATTACTGAAGAAAGATATCTTCCTCTTGAATGACCAGGCAACAATTGCTTTCCATAATCTCCAGTAGTCCGTTAGTGGCTACTAACAAAGGGAGACATTTGTAATCGACACAGATGCTGACATTTGTAATAGAAACAGATGCTTCAAATTGGGCATGAGAGCACTCCTTTAACACTATAACCAACCCATAGCTTTCCTAAGGAAAGCCTTTGGGGCTACTAAAAAAAGCTTCTCCATTTGTGAAAAAGACCTCTTGGCAATTATTATGGTGTACCAAAATGGAGACATTATCTTCAAAGGAACAAATTCATTATCCAAATAGATCGTCAAAGCTTGAAGCGCCTGTTAGCACAAAAGATCACCATTCTTATTCAGCAAAAGAGTCTCACTAAATTGTTGGACCTTCATTACACAATTGAATACAAAAAAGGATAAAGATAATACAGTTGCTGATGCACTGTCATGTAGCTTTCACCAAGCAAACTATTTAGCCATCTGTGTTTCTATTCCAACTTGGTTGAATGAGCTGCATAACAATTATGAGAATGATGTCTTAGCTGTAGAGGTCTTATCTGTATTATTTCTGGATTGTCAAGCTTAGCCTCCCTTTTCCTATACCAATGGCTTGATTAGATGTAAGAGCAAAATTTATGTAGGATCTATAACCGCATCTTAGAGATACCCTCTTACAAGCCCTACCTCAGTTTGCACTTGGAGGAAACAGACATTTTTGGCAACTTCCAAAAGAATTGAACATCTCTTCTATTGGCCAAGGCGCCGTAGATGAGTGAAAGATATGGTATGCTCTTGTGACTTTTGCCCATGAAATAAGAAGGAAAATACTGCTTATTTTGGCCTTTTTCAGCCATTATCCATTCCATCATTCTTGGAGGCTCATCATAATGGATTTCATTGAAGGCCTCTCAATAGGCAAGAACACCATTCTGGTAGTTATCGGTAGATCGACCATGTATCTTCACCTCTTGCATTAGATCAATCCATCCAATGGCTCCAAGGTTGCACTGTTAACCCTAGATAATATTGTTAAGTCCCATGGAGTTCTCTTTTACATAACCTTCAAGGTGATAAGATTTTCTCTAGCCTTTTCTGGCAAGAATTACTCAAAGGAATGGGTAGTTAACTTCATATGAGCTTGGCTTACCATCCACAGACTCTCAGTCCTAATGCTTCAATCATTGCTTAGAATACTACCTTCATTGTAAAACTGCACACAAACCTACCCACTGGCTGCAATTGTTGTCTCTTGCTGAATGGCGGCATAATACCATTATAAAGATGAGTCCATTTTAGTCTTTATATGGTTATCATCCATCTCACCTTAGTCTGGATCTGGACTATGAAGAACAAACTGCAGTGGCTTCTGTAGAGAAATTACTTCAAGAAAGAGTAGCTCTGAGTTGATTTCTCAAAGTACAGCCATCCTTAACTACAAATGCAACTGTCTTCCAACCAACACTAGGCAGAAGAACAATTTACAAAGGAGATCTGGTGCATCTCAAATTACAACCATACTTGCAAACTTCTATTGACATTCAAAGAAATCTTAAGCTTTCTTCCAAATACTGTGGCCCTTTTACTGTTATTGCCAGAATAATGTAGGTTGCATATCAACTCCAATCACCTCCGGTGGCAAAATTACATCCAGAGTTACATTGGCACAAAAATTGCAGTGCAGCCAACATTGCCACCAACTGATTGCTCTACAGAAAATCTTATTATTCCAGCCAAAGTATTGGCTACCAATACAAATCACGGACATGGCACCAGTCAAACAACTTCTAATCCTATGGACAAACCTGACAGCGGAAGATGCAAGGTGGGAAGATGCTAAATATATTAAAGGCCAATTTCCTTCTTTACATCCTTGAGGACAAGGATGTTGTCCACCATGGGGTATGTGTCATGAACCTAGTCAGCCACCACATCACAAGAGCAAATTGTCATGAACCAAGTCAGCTGCCACATCCCAAGAAGAAACGCAGATCAGCAAAGGCTTTGGTTGATTAAGCAACGGATGGCCGAAGTCAGTTAAACAATTGACAGAAGCAATATAAGCAGTTTAGACTGTTAAGAAGTAAATTAACTGATTATTATCTGATTGTAATTTGGTTTAGTGCTGTTACGAGTCAGCTGATAGATATTAAAGCTAATATAATTGATGAGTGTGCATGTGAATGTGAAGGAATGAAATAATAAATGAGTCTTGAGACTATTCCTCTGATCTCCCGCTTCTGTCTCTTTCTCTGCCTTTCTTCTTATGCTCTCCTCTTCTTCTTGGATTTCTTTCTCTTCTTCTCATTAAACCTTGAGATTGAATACCCATTTATCACACATTGGCACTGCAGCAATTGTCGGGGATACATTTTCTACTGAAGTTTCCCCCTACTTCAAACAAAGTAGGGTTCCTGAAATGTTGCGAAAATGAGGTGTTGCGCATGCAATTAAACTAATATGGGCGTCAAAATCAAAAGATATATGACAATGGACAAATGAAGCTGCACTATTGGCAAACATCTTGAGGACCTGCAAATTTAACTTGCAGAATCCAAATGAATTGGGGCTTGAACGATATGCTAGCAAAAAATGGGTGAAAACTATAGAACATCCTTTTCAATAGTGCAGCTACTTGGGTGAAGCATTAGTGGCTGGAAGGTTCTTTTCGAAAGGCCGAGATCAAGTTGCTAGTTGTGCTTCCTGGGAAGACATTTCAATCTAGATATATGGGAAGAATGGTTCCTTGCAAACCATGGGTTTTTCATGTGATGTTGCCCTGACAGAGGGGTTTCATATCTCTCACTTTTCCTGAGAAAGGAGTTGACATTGTTCACTTTGTCAAATCCTGTAATTCCTTCTGCAATGGTTGCATCTGGGATCTGCCTGATGATATCTCGGCTCTTGGTTTCTGGAATGCCTTCTCCTGATAGGGGACCCTTGTGTGTGATGGAAATACCTTTAAACGTGATTGAGAAGAATACCAGCATTTTGGATCAGTTTCCCTTCTCATCTGGGTGTGGGTGTTTGACTTGGTCTTGCTGTTTCAGTAGGAGATAATGTCAGTGGCGGTGCAGGTGGTTCTACGCCGCACAAGTGCATGTAGTAGAATGGGTTTTATTAATGCTTGTGAAAGTAAGTCTGATGATTTGAAGTTCCAAGTCTGGAACATTTTGTCTTCTTTTCCTTTCTTCTTTCTAGTCAAGTGCATTGTTTTTCCCTCTTCTATGAAAGGCATTATGACACCCTCCTCTCTGCTGGCAGAATATTGTTGACTGACTAATGTTTCCCATGATATGGGTGTTGTGTTGCTAACTTGTCTGAAAAATGTACTTTTGTGATTTATGATAAGTACTATACTGCAATCATGCATTATTGAGGGGATTTTCTTACAGCCTTTTCTACTATGATGCCCATCGGCAGTCTCTTGGTGTCAATACTTTACAATTGAAGAACAACTGTATGCAACAAGAAATCAAATGGGATCATTAGATGAATGTCATACAATGTGTAGAGGACATAGAAGGGTATTTTGGTGATATATATTTCACGTCAAATGATTATATATTTTTCATTGGAAACTCTTATATAGTAAAAAAAAGACAAAGTAGGTTAGATGTGACCAGCAAGTTTTTCAATGGGTGTGTTTTGCAGGCGTTGCTTGCACCGGCTAAACTAATTGCAGCAAATGCAGGGGTTGATGGAGAGTTTGTGGTGGAGAAAATTCGAGCTTCTGATTGGCAGATTGGGTATAACGCAATGACAGGCAGGTTTGAAGATCTGGTTGATGCCGGTGTGGTTGATCCTTGTTGCGTTACAAGGTGTGCACTGGAAAATGCAGTCTCCATTGCAGGTCTGGTTCTAACGGCCCAAGCTATATTGGTACAGAAAACAAAGAAACCCAAACCTCTTGTCCCACACGTTCCAGGTATTTCTCCTTGACCTTAAGAGGGGAGAGAGAATGAACTTCTCTTTATGCCCTTGTTAGGAGAGTACAACAAGCCTGAACTGTCCTCACACCTATCTTTCTTATTTTATATTGATTATCACAATGTTTGCAAGTTTTTTTTTTTTTTTTTGAGATATGGATTAACTCATGAGAAATATGAAATGAGATTCATCAGGGTATGTTACTTAAAGATATTATTTTGATAGATGAAAATAGTGTTAGTAGAAGCAACGTTAGCACAATAGAAATATTCTCTTAAGCTTGAAGGGATTAGGATAAGAAGAAATAAAGTGTAATACATAAAGTATAGTTGCAGTAATTTTAGACAATATTAAATAAGGTGTCATTAATAATCAAAATATTCTAAAAAAAATTATATTTGTGCTCATCTTAACAAAATTATGCTGCATTAAAGTGAGTGATCAGCCACATCTTCTGCAACATAGAAACTCGTATCTTATCGTTTTATTTCCTTGTAAAACAAAATGGATTATCGGAATTTGGATATGTTTCTTGTGCATCGATGCTAAATCATGTCTTGAGTGACGTTGGATAATCCATCCATTCTTTTATCATATGAGCACTCATGCCCCAACGATGTAATGCAATGTAAACAAAATAAATCAGAAGACATCAAATACATTTATGCCCACGCTCTTGGAAATCATGTCTTGAGCAAATTGAGCAATTGGCCTGTTCTTCAATGAGTTTTCATTCCCTATAGTATATTCCGTTGAAAACGAAATAAATCAGATGACCTTAGATACACTTGGAGCTCGTGATGAGCAGTAATGGCCGGAGCGGTGCTGAATAATCTGGCTATTCTGCAATGAACATTTTTCCTCTCTTTCGCATGTGCCATTGAAAATGAATGAAATTGAGGATTATGGGTAAATTTCATCTGTATCATCGCAAAATTATGAGTCCATATGCTATTGGGCTTGGTTTGTCCCCCTTGGATGATTGAGCATCACTTGTCCATTACGATACGTCTGAAAAACGAAACCTCATTGATTGGGCTTGGTTTTGGTTGTGTTTTATATATAAGAAGAATGGATAGCAGGTTTTTCATATGGTGCATCCGTCAGATCGTGTGCAGGAACCCACCAAGCGATTCCTCAGTTAACTCGGCTTCATATTGGACCGCAGTCTTATTCACTTTTCTGAGGAACAAAAACTCTGCTACTTGAATTCCATGCAATCTCGTAGAAATTGTTAGGAAATCCTCTCCAAGTTAGCATCTTTGTGTATCTTGTCTTCTTTAGTCACCATTGCTTGGCCTCTCTGTCCGGTTTGCATACTGCCAACCTAACCCTTGGTCCTTCGGGACAATCTATTGCCTCAAAGACCTTTTTCATTCCCAGCAGTTATCCCTTCATTTTCAGAGGGTCTAGTAAGAATTATGCCTGTCTCTGATCTGTAAACCGTCTAAAGATGTCTCTTACTCTGGGATTCGCTCTAGGAATTTGCCTTTGATTGATGCTGCATTGCAATAACTTTTCGCACTAGATTTTCCACTCGAGTAATGGTCTCATAAACACTCGTGCTATCCTTGACTCCTAGCGGATCCTTCTATATTAGTACTCTCGAATTTTGATATTTTGGATACTTAAGGCACAGACAATCAGGTTTAGAGCATTTAATTTTCTAGTCTGAAACCTGTCGCTCTGGTACACCCTTGTCACAGCTCAGGGTGCCACTACCTTAACCTCGATCATAATGCTACAAAATATGCTAATAATCTAACCATATATCATATTTTAGACTTTTTGTAATCTGACATAAGATAGGTTATCAATATAAAACAGCTTAACAGGTATTTCTTTCCAACATTTCAAGGTTTCCTTTACCTCAATAATCATTTACAAAGTCAACAGAATGAAATCTCAAAGGTCGAGTTACGTATAAAATATTATACATGTGGTCTTTCATAAGTTAAAGGATTTTATTATTATTTTATTATTTTTTATTTTAAAAAAACCAAGTCTATTGTTATTAGAGGAAGGAACAAAGGAATGAGTAAAATTATGATCGTAGAGGATGAATCTAACTATATGAAATAAGCAAAAATGGCATAATGGTGTGAAAAACCTCACACCACACTTTTGAAGCACCAGTCAATTTGTATTGACCTTTCCATTGGTGGGAATTGAACATTATGTACCATCACATACATATCTTTAACTCATAATAATCTGTCAATTCTCATGCTGAGTGTATAAGTGACGTTCGATGACGACATAACAACTATGTCGTTTTATCAATTAATAAATCATATTGCATTTGGTATATATTCACGATGGACAACAAGATAAAAGCACAAAGGGGACCAAATCAAGTGTTGAAACCGAATCAAGTACCAAAGAAATTGCAAATAAATTAATAAATTAAAAAAAAGAGATAGGTTTCTCCACCAACTATAAAGTATTCCAACACATAATTTCACTTTTTAACTTACATACACCCAAATAAATCACGTAAGACTTGGCTTTTGGCTAATATTTTCCATAAGTTCACACCAATCCAAGGTTCTTGTATCAATTTATTCCAAGAATTATAAAAGTTATGTGTAAATTTAATACACTTACTTTTATTTTATTACACTTGTCACATTATGAGCACAAATAAATCTTAATATTGTCTCAATCGAATCATCATTCAACCCATTAAGTAGGCTTACTTCTCACTTAATAATTATTTAT
>JAODPA010137692.1:0-16169 GCA_025585075.1 Nepenthes mirabilis
TGATGATGGAGAAAATTCAATAATTAAGTGAAGAATTTATGAATTGATTGAACTATGAAACGTTCTCTAATAGAGTGAAAACGAAAAATTATGTGTTTAAAAGTAGGATTCCGTAAAGAACTAAGGAATTAAGAATTTAGACCAATAATTACGAATAATAAACTTTGACATGTCATAAATATTACAGTGAAAATTTAAGGATTACTCTGACCGTATATCCTAACTGTATTTTTAGTGGGTGATATTTCTTACTATGTCTTGGTATATCATAGTAGATGGTCGTTATCTATTATGGATGTCGCTCGCGGCTTATCGACTATGACCCCATCTATAGAGTTGATATGTAGACGGCTTTCCTCTAGGTCGAGAATAGGAGGATATCGACCTTAAATTGTGCAGATTGAACACAAACCAGGTAACGACTGATCGCTTCTTTGGTCAGCAAGGCCTATTGGTTTTGATCTCTCAACGAAAAAAGTTTTCGGTAATTAACTAATAATTATGAAAATGACAAGAAAAATGAACTCAAAAAAATATGGAACAAATCATAAACTATAATCTTATATGTATCTCTGTCCTTTGTTTGTGCACTATTATATTTCGAATACGAAATTATGTGTGCTCTTGATATGTATATGTGCCTTATTGAACTATTAACTCACTATTACTTCTTCTTCCTTCTAGATGAAAGCCATCGAGCTGACGCCTGGTTAGAACATCAAGTAGAGAGATTAGCTAAGGCAGTCGGCTAGACTTCAAGGACTTAGAATCCAGAATATTGATTATTGTTATACTTCTGTAATTTATTTATAGACATAGAAAGCTTCCCGAAGTCTAATGTTGAGTTTGTAGAAGTTCTTAGAAGGCATCTCTCATGAATCCAATATAGTAGTAGAGATACTGTGTTTGAATTATGGATGATATGGCATTGTGGGTCCTGTGTATGTGTTGTAGTTGAATATTGAAGTCTAGATATTTATATGCTTATACAGGTTAATTCATTAGGTTTTCATGTATGTTTTTTTGTTTACTTTTAGGGGAAACTCTACCCGATTTTCTACAAAAAATTTATATTATTTAAAATTGTGAGTTTTAGCTTTATGTGATTATTGACAGAGATTATTGTGAAAAAATAACCTTTACACAAAAGCTCTATACTTTTAGCAAAAGCTCTCACACTTTCAGCATTCTATTGCGTTCTCTCTCTCTCTGCTATTATGTTTCCAACAAACATAATACTTAGAAATTTTCCTCCTCGTGAGCAACCAAAGTCTCTCTACTTCCGAGAGTAATCCCAATCTTACAAACACTCTCCGCATTCATACTGCATCTCGTTGCATTCACCTTCCATCTTTGAAGGCAATTTACTAACTTGAGCGTCGGAATATTTTTGGTGAGATAACATCTCACCAATACCTAACCTTTTATTCGTAGTTGTGGTGTATAAGATCTAGACTCAGTAGACAGAGCTGGACTCAGACGGATGACTTCACCCGAATCTGTTTAAAACTTGGATCAAGGACGCAATAATATTCCTGTTCAATTCCACAATCTGTTTCATCCACCAGAATGATGAACACCAGAGAACAAGTTAGCGGTCCCACTAGAGACATAGCCGCACTCAACCAAGACCACTCTACTGGTAACCTGGTAAACGGGGTGGTCAATGGAGTATCCGCTCAATTTTTTCAGAACCTAGTAAAACAAATAAGCAACATAAATCAAACGCTTCAGATACTCTGAGCCGCCCAGGAAAATATGAAGTAGAGGACTCTGCCAGTAGCAGTCACTGCTCCAACCTCTAGGAGAGGGGGCCAGAAGAAGAAGAAGCTATCCTAGAAGACCAGGGGGCCGGACAACACTCAAGCTCCGGAGGCCTCACACACCTAGAGTCGTTCGATGCTTGGAGGACATTTGGGCGACAGGACTCCGGAGAAGAGTCCAAAATGGAGGAACCCTCGATATACTCGTGGACGAGCCAAAGCCCCAGGATCAGTAGGGAGCCTCCTAAAATGAGTGATTTATCTGCGGCAGTAGCCGGTCGACTACATACCGTACTGTAAAAAAAGGAGTTGAGGACTTTCCTCAACTCCTAGAGATCTGGAAATGCCTCCAGAGTGGAGGTAAGAGTTAAGGAAGTCCGAATAGCGTATTCAAGGACAACGATAATCTGAAGGGGTCATCCTTCACTGTTGAGATTTTGAACTGCCCATTACCAGCTAAGTTCAAGATGTCAACACTGGACTTTTACGATGGGAGTACCGATCCCATGGATCACTTTCGTACCCATATAAGTCTCCAGGGCCTAGAGGATTCGACAATGTGCCGATACATCCGACTCACATTGAAAGGAGACACTCGGATTTGATTCCACCGACTCCCATCAAACTTGATCTGAAACTTCTGAGAGCTCACCGATCTCTTCTTAGCCCGGTACGCCTCTAATTGTTGGGAAGAAAAGCAGCCTTGGTATCTCTTCCACATCAAATAGAGACAGAGAGAGAATTCAAGGAAATTCTTAGAGTGCTTCGCGGTGGAGGCTAGAAGGATTCCTAGGCTCATGGAAGAGATGAAACTTGATAGTTTTATCTCTACCTTAATGCATGGGAACTTTTTCAGCCATTTGGTGTATAAGAATCCGCAAACCTTTCATGAAGCGAAATCTATTACCAGGACATACGCAGTAGCCAAAAAGGCCAACGAGGTTAAGCATCCCGAAAAGGACCGAACAGTCTCGCTTTTTCTGAGCTGAGGGAAATAGAAAACACAATGGAGGTGATCACTCCCACGGGAAGTAGCACATGACCAGAGCACCGGAGCGAAGGGATTATGGGCTGATCAACCTGACACCCCTGACTGACACGTGCTCCAATGTTCTCATATAGATCCATGGGGAGAAGTTCCTTAAGTGACCCAAACCATTTAAGAAAGTGGAGGGAGGAAATCCAACTAAGTATTATAATTTCCATCGATTTTTCGAACACTCCACAGAGGATTGTAAGGCTCTTTAGTGGGAGATCGAGGAGCTCATTCAGAGGGGTCACCTCACCAGGTTTGTTAGGAACCCTATATAGAGTTTTGTCACCTCAGGGGAGGAAGGGCCAGAGCCTTCCCAAATTTAAAACCGGGTCGCTGCTGAAGTAATTATTATGATCACAACCCGATCTAATAAGACCCCAGTGGATTGTAAGGAGTAGTAGACTGGACAGAAGAAGCAGTACATAGGGAATAATGTCATTAGCTTTAGCGATAATGATATTGAACATGTAATCTCCCCCCATGTAGATCCCTTACTGTATCTGTACTCGTTTTGGATGATAGCGTTGACTAACAATTGAAAAGAGTTTTTATCGATAATAGAAGTTTCTGAAATTTATTTTATCTTGATACTTTTTTTAAGTTTGGTTTAGCAAAGAGTCAATTGAAACCTACCAAAGGTCCGCTTTATGGCCTTAACAACGAGTTGGTAGCCATCCAAGGAAGGATCCATTTGGAGGTCAGCCTGGGCATCTAGCCAAGAATGATGAATCATATACTCACCTTTTTGGTTGTCGACCTCCCTTTTGTGTACAATGTTGTACTAGGTTGCCCGTTCCTAACGGCGTTCAGAGCCGTCACTTCAATACTGCATCTTAAGATTAAATTCCCAACAACATGCGGTATTGGTGAAGTGTTCGGTGACTAATTCACTTAGAGAACATGTTACATGTCCCAAATTGCTCCAAGTGACAGCACAAAGGCAGCAGGAGAGCTTGTCCATTGAGATAAAGCAACCTTGCAACAAACGTAGTCTGATGAGACAACTGATCTAATCCAACTGAATTCGGAGGATCCAGAGAGGTGCGTATAGATTGGGAGCTTGCTCACCGAGACACTGCATGACAAGCTGATAGTGTTCTTACGATAGAATGCTAACTGTGAGGTTCCGGATCTAAAAACTTGATAATGATGTGCTTAGTAGGATAAGGATCAATACTAGGCCTATGGAACAAATAATGTAAGGCACCAAGTGGTGCCTGCTGTACACCCAAGAAGCGCTCGAGCGAAAAAGGGGTGGAAAAGTAAGAGTGGCCTTAAGGCCGGAGTAGATTGAGAGGACGAAGTGGCCTTAAGGCCAAAGTGGATTAATAGGACGGAGTGGCCCTAAGGTCGGAGTGGATTGGCAAGCCGGAGTGAAATCAGGACGGAGTGAATTGAAAGGAGGGTTTAGGACGGAGTTAATTCAGGACGAAGTGAATTGAAAGGAGGGTTTAGGATGGAGTGGGCTTACGTTTAATGAAAAATCGGACTGGCTTGCAAGACGGAGTAGATTGAGAAAAGCGTAAAAGCCGGAGTAGCCTTACGTTTGATGAAAACCGGACTGAGTGGAAGAAGTCCCACATCGAAATAAGAAGAAACCATTGAAGTATATATAAGACCCAGAACTCCTTACCAATAATGACGCGTGCGGGCTTTGACGAAGGACGGAGTGGCCTTGCGACTCTGAAGGATGGAGTGCTTTTTGAGACGGAGTGACATAAGGGACGGAGTGAATTACTCACGGAAGCCGGAGTGCTTTTTTAAGGAAATGGGACGGAGTGACACAACAAACGGAGTGGATTTACTCACAGAAGACAGAGTGCGTTTGAAGGAAATAACCGGAGTAAATTATAAATTAAGAAGCTGGAAGCCAGAGTGATTTGTAAAACGAAATAGCCAGAGTTGATTCACAAACCGGAGTTGATTTACGCCTTGAAACTGGAGTGATTTGAGGACGGAGGAATTTAAGGACGAAGTAGCATTATGCTGAAAAAGAAGCCCAATCCGGTCAACAAGGCCAACAAGGCAGGCTATAAAAAGAGGAATCCGGTCAACAACAGTTGACCGGAAGGAAAGAACGGGAGTCGGAGAAGGAAATTAACTCCAAAATAATCATATGGGAACAGGAATAATCACGGGAACAGATGACTCCGGAAACCTCCAGAATCTTCGGGAAAGAAAGACTCTGAAACATTCCCGAAATCTCTGGAAGAAACGACGCCAGAATTCTCTCGAAGATTCCTACCCCCACCTTCTCATCCCACCACCTATAAATACTGATGAGGGGATTGGTAGGGGGAGCGATGAGCGAAAGAGAAGGAAGAAGAAGAGGAGGGAGAGGCGAAGGAAAGAGGAGGAAGAAGATTTCCAAGCCAAACATGAGGACTTGATGAGCATTCCAGGCAAATGTTCTCATACTCACTATAATTAATTTATGATTTTTACTCGTTCTCTATCAAGTATTATCGTTTTAATATCCACCCAAATCATAAAAATCGTATAACCCATGATTAATAATCTATGTGCATCGCTTACAATGAAATGAGCACCGGAGAACTCTAAAATGATATTGACTCAATGAGAAGAGAAATGCTAAAGTTCTCTCTTGAATTCAAATTGAATCGTGAAAAGGAATAAGTTCAAAGAAGAACAAGAATCGTATAAGTAATCAAAAGAAATCCACATGGCATGTGTGATTACAATGTAAAATACTTAAGTTCCCAAGCAAGATGAGAAACAAATGCCCAAGTGAAATGAGAAACGAATAAGTAAACGGAGGGAAGTCCACAATGTGATATGTAATGATATGTAAATGAGGAAACCTCCCAAATGGCGGGAGATACGATTCATGAGATACGGTAGACTTTTTCTCAAATGAATATGGAAATAGAATCATGAAACTAGGACCATGGACTTTTAGATGAGTAGTATTCTCTGGCTTGACACGTCCATCACGGTATAAACCCGAAGAATACTTGGGCCACATATTCTGGTCGCTTGTGTGTAAGCGGTGGTGTCCGTGTCACGCCTTAGGATACTATTGTGGAAGAACGAGGACTGCCCTGGTACTCCGGGGGAAAGGGGCAATTTACGGCACGATGTGCACGACCCTCCGGATGGGTCGTAAAAGATAATCCCTCACGGCCTTAGATCATGTGGAGTATCATGATCCTTTTCTCGTTCTCTCACATCGTTTGCTAGTACGACCTACTGGCCCTAATCCGCAAAGATTGAAGTAAATTGATTAAGCATATTCAAATGGTAACTAAAGGTTCTAACACATGATGAATGACAAATCAATACTTCTAAGTGATCCTCTCAAGTCTCATTGTATTGTAAAGACCATGTTACCCTGCACAGTTTGATAGTGATGTATGATTTCACTTGTTGAACTGTACGCTCACGCTTGCTATTTTCTCCTCCCAGGTGATATTGTTAAAATAGCCCCTGAATAAGTAGAACAAGAAAAGGGATCTGCTTAAACAAAGTCGAATGTCAAAAGCCTGGAGATTAGTTACATCCCTGTTAAGCTTCCGCAGGTAACTAAGTATTTAGTTCTGCTTCTGCATTTCATTTGGGTATATAGAGAACTTGTGGTATCTCTCTTGAGCTAACGTGGTATTTAAATATACCATGCTAGAGCCACGAATTTTATGTGGCTTTTGGATCCTGTGATATACTGGAATTATGATACTTATATTGATTTATTGACGGAGGGGTTATTGAAAGAAAAATAATCCGGTCCGTCACACTAACGTCTTTGCATGGACTCCCATTGATATGCCTAGAATTTCAGTCGGAGTAATAGTCTACAAGTTGGGTCTCGATCCTGACCACAAGCCCATCGATAGAAGTGGAGAAACCACTCTGTGGAAAAACTCATCGCCATTCAGGATGAGGTAAAGAAGTTGCTAGATGTCAGCTTCATCAGAGATGTTCAGTACCCTGATTGGCTCTTCAACGTTGTCCTGGTAAAGAAAAATAACAGAAAATGGTGAATGTGCATTGACTTCACTGACATTAACAAGGCCTGCCCAAAAGTTAGCTTCCCTTTACCCCGGATAGACCTGTTGGTGGACTCAACATCTGGACACGGGCTACTGAGTTTTATGGATGTGTACCCTAGCTGTAACTAGATATGGATGAGCCTAGAGGACGAAAAACACACATCGTTAATATAAGGTCATGGCTTTTGATCTGAAGAATGCAAGTGCCACTTATCAGAGGCTCGTGAACAAGAAGTTTGAGAAGTAGATTGGCTGCAATATGGAGGTGTACGTCAACGATATGCTCGTCAAGTGCAGGTCTACCAGTGACCATATTCGTGATCTGACTGAGTCCTTCAAGGTACTCCGTGTGCACCAGATGAAGTTAAACCCTTCAAAGTGCGTCTTTGGATTATCCTCATGGAGGTTCCTCGGTTTCATCATCTCTCAGCAAGCGATCAAAGCAAATCCGAAGAAAATCAAAGCCCTCACGGACATATCTCTACCGCGTAGCGTCAAGGAAGTTTAGGGGCTAATCAGACGACAAAGAGCACTGTCCTGCTTCTTGGCAAAGTTGGGAGACAAGTATCAGCCTTTCTTCCAGGCTCTAAGGGGACTAAAGCGAACGATTTCCAGTAGATTGCAGGATGCCAGATAGCTTTTGACAAATTAAAATAGTACCTGGCCAGTCCACCATTACTAATGTCACCCTAGGATGAAGAAGAGTTGTACCTCTACCTCGTCATGTTAGAGGCCGCTCTTAGCTCTATCCTCATACACCAGGAATCCAATACTCAGTGGTCAATCTACTATGTGAGCAAAACGTTGACCGGACTAGAGACACGCTACCCACGTGCTAAGAAGCTTGCTTTGGCACTTGTCTTCTTTGCTCAGAAGCCGAGACCTTTTTTCCAAGCTCATCGTGTGGTCATTCTGACTGACCAGCCACTAAAAAGCATTCTCTAGAAACCCGATATTTTTGGATGACTGGTTAAGTAGGCTATCGAGTTGGGAGAGTTCAATATTGAATTCTGACCTAGACCAACCATCAAAGGGAAGGCTCTGGTCAACTTCATTATTGAAACCACGACGTCAATTTTTGATGAATGGCCCACTAAGGATATAAAATAATACAGGGTTATGCATCTGTATATCCAAAGGTGGACTTTGCTCAAGGCGTAGTCGGTCTCCTCGGGAGTAAGGCACCGAAGGTATGAAGTCGAGTAACCACAGTGATACAGTCGCCCTCGACTATGGTGTACTAGCTGGCTATCTTCTTGATCCGCTTGGCTTTGTCCGCGTTATCTGGTAGTGCTCTCTTAACAGGTATTTTTGATAAAACGTCATCCAACTTTCCGTGTTGGAGATTTGCATTGCTTCTGGTTCCTCTGTGCTAGGAGTGCTCAGGACTTCTCGTATGTCCCTTAAGTACTACTTTGGATTTTCAACATTTACTGCTTTGACAAGTTGGTCGGCCTTCCTATTTTTAGTTCTGGGGACGTGGACCAAGTTCAACTTGTCAAATCTTTAGATGGCGTCCTTCACCTTAGCCAAGTATTTGGCTAAGTGAGGGTTGCATGCCTTGAAGTTTCTATTGACCTGGTTCATGATCAGCTTTGAGTTGCTATAGACGGTTAGTCGTCTAGCTGAGCACTTTTTGTCTAGTCTTAGCCCTGCTAACAGGGTTTCGCATTCAGTAATATTGTTGGTGGCTGAAAAGTCAAGTTTAAGGGAGTACTTCACCTCAAACCAGTCTAGGGTACCTAGCATTTAAGATCATGTGCTAGGGATATTGCTGGCTAACCATGAAGTACGACGCCCTAGAATTCGTGAAAAAGTGAGAGAATTGCACACTCCACGACGATATTCATTGCCACCCGCCCGCAGAGTTGAGATTTATTCAAGCTCCTTGGCTTTTTGTGTAATGGGAGCTCGATATTCTTGACCCATTTCCCATCACGATAGGGCAAAGGAAGTTTATTATCTCGGGTATCGACTATTTCATCAAGTGGGTTAAAGTTACCTTGCCGGTGAAGATTGCCGAGCACAACGCCTTAAAATTTATCTACCAGAGCATAGTCAGTAGATTCAACGTTCGTAAGGTCATCATGACCGACAATAAAACTCAATTTTTAGGTAAGCGTTTCACCAAGTATTTTACCAGTCAAGGCATCAGATTTGTCTACACTTCAGTGGCACACCTGAAAGCAAATGGATAGGTGGAGATCACAAACCGTACGCTACTCCACGGTTTGAAAACCAAGCTGGAGGACGCAGGGGGCTTCTAGGTCGACGAGTTACCCTCTGTCCTATGGTCTCACTGGACGACTCCAAAGGAACCAACTTGTGAGATGCTTTTTAGTCTCTGCTATGAAACTGAAGCAATAATTCTGGTTGAGATTGGGCTTCCAAGTCTTAGGGTTGAATCCTTTGACCCACAAGGTAACTCCCAAAAAATCAAGGAACACTTAAACTTGTTGGAGGAAGCCTGTGACGCTGTCAGAATGTGGACAGTGGCCTACCAATAATGAGTCACCCCCTATTACAACAAGAAGGTAAAAGTGCAGCAATTTAAAATTAAAGACTTGGTCTTGCAAAATATCGAGGCAACGGGCAAGACTACTAACCAGAATAAGCTTTCTCCTATTTGAGAAGGCCCCTTTCTATTCTCAGTCATCCTACAAAACGGAACATACAAACTACGAACTCAGAACGACAAGTTGGTCCCATGGATATGGAACATGATCCACCTCAAGCACTACTTCTAGTAAGGGCACAGTAGGTCATCCATGTTGCACGTGCATTATTGTAATATACATATTGATATTAATGAAATAAGAATACTTTTTCATTTGTTCCATGTTGCTCTTTCTTTCCTAATCCATGTGCATGTGTGTGAATTTGAGGGTTATACAAGTGATCTAAACTGCCCCTAAGTTGAGTGGATTTTCACTCATTCGTAATTAAACCATAGTCATCTAGGCAACCCATGAGTGGTTAAATTAAATCCTGGTCATCCAAGTGGCCCATAAGCGTCGAATTAAACCATTGTTATCCAGGCAGCCCATTGACAGTCGAATTATTCTTTGGTCATCCAAGTGGCTTATTTGCGGTCAAAATATTTGGGGGCTAAAGCAATACATGTGACAACCTCCTTTATAAGGAGATAGTGTGATCAGTCAACAACGGTCAATAGGAGTAAAGTACTCTGTCCAAAAGCTGGCCACCCAAGTTCATACCTGGGTAGTGTCACCAAGCCTCTACTCACGCATGAGTGTAGAATAAGCTTGGCACGACATCAGGATTCACCTTGATGTCTTCTCCAGGACATAAGCCTATTAGAGAGCACCCCAAACATCTTAAGCAAGGCGGACGACCAACTTGCATACAATACAGCAAGACTGCCGACCAACAGAAGGACAAGTAATCAAAAAACGGTAACAAAGGCAAAGATATAGAACATCATTAAAATAATAATTTTATTGATTGTATCTGTACATTTATAACTACAAAAAACGCAAGGGTACAAAAGTTTATGATGAAGCAGAGCTCCCAGGAGGAGGCGGTGGTGGGCCTTGACCCCTCCGGGACTATCTCACGAGGTTCTCATGACGGTTGGAAGAACGGTTTGTAGGGTCAAGGATATCAACTAGAAAGCTAGGGTCAACCAGCCATGCAATGTGTTGACTAAGGTTGACACCTTCCCACACCCGTGCTCACAGCATCTCAAAGACCTCATGGGGACATATACGAGTAGACAACTCATTCTCCAGCATTACGATCTATCCCGAGAGTTGGTCAATGAGCCTCACTGCCCAGTCAGCTTCCTCTCTGAACTTGGCATTTTCTCTTATAGTCTAGTGTTTTCCTTCTTCAAACTTGATAACTCAGATTGAAGAGAAGTTGTCTCCTCCTGGAGCTACACCTTGAGTAGCTCTACTTCCTTCTCAAACTAGGCAATCTCTCTATCACGGTCTGAGATCATCAGATCCCGCTGGCATAGTCCCTTGCTGACTGCACCCGTTATTTTCTCCTCTTGCAAGAGCCAAAAATGCTAAGCAACGGTAAAGGAGGAAGAAAAGAGAAGGAAAATTTTGAAAGTTTACCTGCCAAACTTTGCGCTCTAGCCTCACTAGCTTACTCTAAGACCTTGGCCCTGGTGGTGGAGGATTGAAAACTGTAATCTCTTGGACAAGCTTCACAGAAGCCTCCATCGCAGACTCCTCTGGCAACTCCAGTGCTTAGCACCTCAGGCACCTCCTAAAGCTCTCCGGCAGTAGGCTCCTCGAGCAACTCGATGACCTGCACAACGGGAAGCTCTATGGGCACCTCCAAGAGCTCACAGGCAGCTAGCTCCTCGAGCAATTTAGTAGCCTACACAACTAGGAGTTCAGCAGGTGACTCCAACTGCGCCGCCAAGTGCTCTGGCTATGGTAGATCAAGAACGGCGCTACTCGTAGCAGAGCGCAGTCTCACCATGTACGCCTCCACAGTAACGTCAACACCGCCAACATCAGACCTATATCTAGTTCTAGTAAACCGGCCAGCCAAAACGTAATTTGGCTCTGTGGAGGAGGAAGAAGAAGAAGGCATCACCGTTGTCACATTCTTCTGCCTCGGACTACTAGGAGCTTCCTCAGTGGAAGGAGCACCGGAAGACTTGATTGTAAGGGTCCGAGCCTTTCTCTTCTGGTAAGGAACCTTGATCTTCTAGACTGGAGAAGGTGGCCCCTATTGTGCCCTCTTAGCTTCCTATCAGAAAACCAAGTGATCTTTTCAAAACACAGAGAGGTGGTTCTCCACCAACTTCAGAAGCAACTTTATAGAGGTGGTCCCCTTAGTCTTGGGCGTCGCCGTATAAGTATCTGGCACCCTACCTCAATCCCTGGTCAGAGGCCATGACTCATCAACATGAATATAGAAGAACCTATTCTTCTAGTTCTTCAAAGAGTAATAGATTGTGCTGCTAATCTGGAGCCATCGTGGGGATAGGAAAACCCACTCTCCATGCTAGATAAACTGAAACATCACCCTGACTGCTTCTACTATCAATAACTTCGAATGGTGGTAGCAAAAAATACAAAGCGTGCATAAGTAACGTACAATGTTAGCATGAAACTGTGCGATGGGGATTTGAAGAGCGAAAAGGATGTCCAACAACTTGTCAGGGATTAGAAGACGTAACCCACTTCTCAAGTGGGCATCGTATATAGTGATACAGCCATCAGGAGGGGAGCAAACCCTATCTTCCTTACCAGGCATCCTAAAAACAATCCCCTTAGGAATGTTGTACTCAACATATAACTCATTCATTTCACTAGCTGTGATCACTAAAGCAATTTGGATTACAGAAGGCGCCATGGAAACGGGAGAAGGAAAGAAGCGAAACACTTAAAAAATTTTCAGGAAGAAAGCATGGGAAGTTTGAAAATGAAACGGTTGGAGTACCTAAAGGCATGCGAATGCTGAAGAAGGAGAACCGTCTCGAAAAAGTGTGCCCATCACTGTTGACATGTGTTGCTGCCGAAGAGGATGCGGTCGAATCAGATCCTCTGGCACATTAATTACAGAGATTACAAATTTACTGCATACAAACACTGGCTAACTTTTCGATTGACAATCCGGCGGCATGAGGGCACGTTGTTTCAACTCCTTTGCTAGTTCTCAGGATTTTGGCCTAGACGGTCAATAAATTTAGTCAACAATTCATTCAGCAATTCTCCAAATTTTGGCCAAGATGGTCAACGAATCTAGTCAATCCTCATTCACCGGTTCTCCGAATTTTAGCTAAGATAGTCAATGAATCCGGTCAATTCCTTCTTCGCTAGTTCTCTAAATTTTGGCCCCAAGCGGTCAACAAATCTGGTTAATACTTCCTTCGCCAATTCTCCGGATTTTGGTCTAAACAATCAACGAATCTAGTCAACGCTTTCTTCACCAGTTCTCTGGATTTTGGCCCAAGCGATCAACGAATTCGATCAACGTTTTCTTCGCCAGTTTTCTAGATTTTAGCCCAGATAGTCTACGAATCCTATCAACACTTCCTCCGGCAGTTCTCTGAATTTTGGTCTAGATGATCAATGAATCCTGTTAATGCCTCCTTCACTAGTACTCTGAATTTTGGGCCGGACTATCAACGAATCCAGTCAACACTTTCTCCAACAGTTCTTCAAATTTTAGCCTAGATATCCAACAAATCTGGACAATGCCTCCTTCACCAGTTTTCCAAATTTTGGTCCAAGCGGTCAATAAATTCGGTTAAGACTTCCTTCGGCAGTTTTTAAAATTTTGGTCTAGACGGTAAACGAATTAAGTCAATGCTTCTCTTCAGCCAGTTCTTCGGATCATGACTTTACAAACAACAACCACAAGCAATTCGATCGATAGACTAAGAGTTATTGCTAGCTTCCCTACTTGGTTACCTCAAGCGAGTAACCTAGTCATTCATATCCCATCTTGAACATATTAGAAGAAGAAATTCTAGACCACTAGCATGGGGGCTAGTGATGGGTACGCCAGTAATGGGTTGGTCCAAGAAGAATGAACGACTCAGATCCACAATGGCCCATTAATACCTGGACGGTCAACACCATTCGTTGACCGAACGATTATAAGATGGTCAATGCTTCTATTGACCGAAAGCCTGACCAGTTGATTGGCTAAAGACCAGGCCTCATGTAGCCCAAGCCCTGATTGGCCCATGCGTCCATCCACGTGCGGCAACTGTCTTCTCCCTAATTTTGCGCTCTTCACAGAAAGAAACCTCCATTGTAATGGTTATTCCCAAATCCAATGGACATCCCTGAAAGAAGGAACCAGAATCCTTTCCCCGTATGCGGAAAACCCTAATGGTTACGGAACGTAGAAAAAAAGCAATCAATCCAACGACTGTTACAGCCATAAAGGCAGCACGCTAAAAAAGGCAACGGTTTCAATAAGTATGGATATCAAGCCCTCCTGTACAATGAAGGCAGTGCAACACAATGACTATAAAAGGTTATGGAGTTCACACTTCAAGGCACATTCTCATTAGTCTGCAAAAAGCCTTCTCTTGCAAAAGCTCTCACACTTTCAATATTTTAGCGTGCTCTCTCTCTGCTACTACGTTTCCAACGAATATAGTACTTAGAGATTTTACTCCTCATGAGCAACCAAAGCCTCTCTATTTACAAGAGAAATCCCACTCCCATAAATACTCTCTACATTCATACTGCATTTCGTTGCATTCATCTTCCACCTTTGAAGGCTGTTGACTAATTTGTGTGTCAGAGTGTTATATATATATATATATGATATTTGGATACATATATAATCTAAATGCATGAACAAGCTTAATGCATTTAACAAATTCAAATACATGAACCATCTAAATCCATATAGTATCTAGAAAACCTAATACTTGGACATCAATTAAATATGTTCGTCACTCCTTCAATTTTTTGAATCTTAAGTTAATGCATCCATTAAGTTAGGACATAATTGTAAATTTCAACACTCTCCCTTAAACTTAATTCCTTATAATGCCAAGCATCATTCTTAATATTGTGAAAGTATCATACTTGAGAGATTTCGTGAACATATTTACAACTTAATCAGGAGTTATCACATACTTCACCGCCTCCTCATTCTTTGTAATGTAATATTGAATAAATAATATTTGATATCAATATGCTTACTTCTATTATAAAAAAACTAAGATTTTTAGCATTACAGCTGCTAACATATTGTCAGCATAAATCTCCATAACTTCTAATTGTGGCATTTGTAAATCTATTAGCAATATTCTCAACCAAATAGCATGACAAATATAAGATGCAGTAACAACATATTTGGTCTCACATTTAAAAAGTGACATAATTGGTTACTTTTTAGAATATTACACAAAAGTAGCATTTTCCATGTAGAAAACATAAAACAATAATATTCTTTCGACTATCAATATCTGCAGCCCAATCATTATAACTGTAGCCTATGAGTTCATATTCCTTCAAAAAAAAGTTGATTATAACAAATTGTCCCTTTGATATAATGAAAGATTTATTTAGTTATTTTGAAATGTGCCATGATCGTTGTCTTAATAAACCGACTAAGAAGTCCGATCCCAAAAGGATATCTAGTCATGTGTAAGTCAACTATCTCAAACTTTTGACTAGACTATTGAAAGAAATAGAATCTATATTTTCTCTATTTTCATTCATTGACATGTACGAGCCACATTTTACCAGGGTAATCATGGATTGGTACTTTTTTATCTTAAATTTCTTAATGATCTCTTTAGCAAATATTGTAACAACTTGATATTTCCTATTTGATTAAATTGGACTTTCAATTAATAGAGGTCATTATATAAAAATAATGGTATAGATAATATCTCTGGAGGCCTATAATCTATATGGGGGATTAAACTATCTTCACAGAGACTTTGGACTAATTAAATTTGAAACGTCGACTAGAAGGCATTTTGATAATTTCTCTGGCAACGGTCGATGATAATTTTAGTATACCATTTTATTAATTATAATTTATTATATATAAGTTAAACATATTTCAATATGATTATTAGTTGAAAACTAATTGAATTAATGTGTTAAAATGTGAAAATTGGAAAAGAGAATTCCTACAACCCCAAAACTCTAATTTGGCCTAATTTTATTCCATGGATTATGACCGTAAGGTACGAGTTTTAAAATTATTAATTTTATTTTAATTAAATTGATTTTAGAAGATGAACACTTGAGGTCAAATGTGAAAATTGGATCAAAGTTAACTTTAGATGGGGTCATATTGTGTAACATGATACTTGACTGGCACCTAATGCGCACACCTGCATATTTTGGACAGAAAGGTCACACCTGAAAGATATCTAATTGGAGTTTGAGTACATTTTGACAAATTACTAGCGCCTGGTGTATACCCGATGGATGTTTATACATACTTTTGAGAGATTATCGGTACTTGATGTTCATCCAAGGAATATTCATGCGCACATTTGATAGATTACTTGTACCAAGTGTATACCTGTAATGCTCGTGCATCATAATATTTTGTCACGGTGCTCGATGCACACCGGATAAGTGTACATACACTAATCTTTTATAAAAGTCACATTTAGCTAATTTTTGATCATTTTTTGTCAGATTTTGAGAGAAGAGAGAAAAAAATAGAGAGAGAATGTCATTTGAGGTGAATCCAAGAAAGATTTTGGTAAATTTAAAGTCAATACAAGTGTATCCTAAACTTCTTTCCTTTATTGTTGATTTTTTCTATTCGATTGAGTATTTATTATTTTAATTACTTATACATGTCATATTTTTCTAGCTAAAATATTTATACTTTACATGTATGAACTCTTATTCTCATTCTCTAAACTTTTTATGAAATTTA
>JAODPA010137703.1:0-16169 GCA_025585075.1 Nepenthes mirabilis
ATAAAACAAAAAAATAATGGAGTAGTGGTGAAGGATGATTTACATAGTGGGAAAATGGACTGTTTTGAATTATTAAGAGATTATTGAATTAGAGTATAATGGTAAAAAAATAATAGTGCTTTTTCGTTATGATTGGTATGACATATATGATATAAAAAAGGTATAAAGAAGAAACCAAATGGGCTTATAACAATAAATATCACTCGATTTTTATAAAATGATGAGCCTTATGTTTTAGCATACCAAGTTGAACAAGTTTATTATGTGATAGACCATACAAATTGGAATTGACGAGTTATTGATAGGCCAATGCCACATAAATTTTATGATAATCTTGTTAGTGAAGAGACGAACGACCTCTACGAAACATATGTGGACAATAATAGCCTAGTTTAGAAACAAACTTAGATTATGTGGTAGAATTAAATGATATGATGGTATCTTTAGTTAAAACTGATATTGAACCAGATATTGTAATTATGAGTTATACTGGTGAATCCAAAAGCACATACAAGTCTAGTAGTGAAAAATACTAGTTATTGCTGTGATGATTATTTAAAATTGCAATTATATAAGGTATAAATTGCTTATACTCATAAGCTGTAACTTTTTCCACTACGGGTGTATAAAAGTATGGTCAAGCTGACCTAGTAGATTTGGCTAACTTTGAATTAATTGCTAGTCCATCATTGATGGGTTGGTCCATGAGGATCTAGATGACCTATAGGAGGAGCATTTACCCTATAACATTTTGATGCTCAAGGTAAAATTTGATCTTTGGAATGTGTAACCTTTTAAATACGATTATGCAATAATTGAATGAAATATCATGTAATATGTAAAATATTAGTCATATCTAATTGTGTTGAGGGATGTCACAACAAAATAATAATTTGCCAACCGATATTCATTTTGTCGTCTTTCATGAGAAAATTTATGTCTAATACAATCGAAATTAATATATTCATCGAAGAGCCTAGTTCAATAAGCTCCGGTATTAGGAATTTGAGGAGAGTCAAATGTGCCAAGGCTCACCCTCAAAACTCATGCAAAGAGTACTTTACATTTATTGCATCGACACCCCATCAAAAAAAAATCTTAGTCGTATTTTGTGTTAGTATATTTTGTGAGCATATCAAGTTGCTCGTTTGGCCATTCATCGGTGCATTTTCACATGTTTGGAAGCTCTTCGTCAGATTTTCATTTGAGGATCGTCATCACACCTCTCTCGATATCCACGACTACACATTGCCCGACCCACATTCAAGCACTACTTATGGAGTAGTCAGAGCTCAGTGCACACTCAACCCCACGCCTAAAGATCACTCGACCCGAGCTCAAGCACAATTTCTAGAATGTGTGCGCTTGAGGGCCACCTACCCCTTACTCAAGCACCATGGTGCATGCTAGGAAAACGCTAGGGTGCCCACCGTGTGCCCGACCGATGCTCGAACGTCAGGGCGCGCATATCCCAATGGTTATATTTTTAACTGTGTTTTTGAGCCTCTTTATATATATTGGTCTTATATTTCTTTACCCTAATTCTCTGGAGAACTTTTTGAATGGCCATTTTAGCAGAGAAAGCCCTCTCCTTTGTGCTTTTTATTTCTTTACTTGAGAAAAATTGGCATCTACATGTGTGCTTCCTCGATAAAGTTTTCTCACCACCTTGACTTTTATCCTTTATACCTCTTCCTGTTGGTTAACCTTCATAGCGATGTCGGTAGCATAGATATTGGGTTAGTGAACATCAATTCAAGTGGTTCGTGAAAGAAGATTGACATGGAGACCGGAAGGCATCCGATTCCATTACCACGGGAAAATCCAATGAGTTCCTTGGTAGGGATTATAAGATAGGGATAAGTCAGCTAGGTTAGTGCATTTATAAACTCGATTTGTAAGTTGATCTTCATAGTGAATATCTTCCCTAATCGTTAAAGCCCGGAGGATTTTTTTCTTGATAATTGCGGTTGTTGAGTTTTTTCTTTATCACCTAAAAATATGTCTTTTTATGCTTGTTATTAATTATATCATCTAAATTCAAATATTTTTTACGTGTATCGAATATTTATATTTTTTGCTACTTTCGTAAATTTATTAAGGGGTCAAAACTTTATTGTGATTCGGAACGAAAAGTTTCCTTCATTTGGTATTAGAGACTTACCTTGATCGGTGACCCCTGATCTAGATGTATACAAGTAGATCTCTATCTGTTTCTCCTTTCTTTGATGGGAGCAACTATACCTATTGGAAGGTTCATATTAGAGTCTTTCTCAAATCGATGGATGAGCATGTGTGGTCTAGCATCCAAACTAGGTGGACTTCACCGAAAAGTACTACGAGTGATTATGTGAGGTCCCAAAATCAAAGTAAAATATTACTACTTAAAAATCGGAGTGTTTTAATTTTGACTTAAACCGGAGTGGCCTTGCACCACTGGAAGACCGAAACTAAGGGTAATCAAAATATTGACCGGTGTCATGATATTGACCGGCATCAAGATATTGACCAATGTCGAGATGTTGAACATTGTCAAAATGTTGACTGGTGTCATGATATTTATGGGCGTCATGATGTTGACCTGAAGGTTAACCGAATGGTTGACCAATTTTTAGAAATATTGACCGACCTTGAATAAGAAAAAAGAGACGTTGGCCGGTTTTGAGTAAAATTTGGACCCAATTAGAGTATGAAATGTTGACCGAAAAAGTTAACGAATAGAAAGGTTGACCAACTTTGAAAAAAATGCTGACTGGCTAGAATTGACTATCAAATTCAAAAGACAAGGGCCAACTTTGTTGTTAGATCCCAACGAGATTCCAATCTAATCAGAGCAAGTAAATTACTCCATTGACCTTCTAGATGAAAGTACCAAGTAGGTAACTTATCTGACTCACTCTCACCTGACTCCTAAGGGAAAGTACTAAGTAGATGACCCATCCCACTTACTCTACCTAATCCATCCTTTATATTGAGCTTCAATTGAGGTATGGGTGTGAAAATTTCTGACAAAGGAGGGTAAGGAGTGAAGAAGGAGAAAAGCTTTAAGTTAGTCGGAGTGGGCGGTCAACAGTCAGGAAAGTGTACCCCCATTTTTCAAGCTTAAATTGAAGTAATGTTTTAATGCAAGCGTACCTTTCCTTTTAAACTTAGATTTTGCCTCTACTTTCAAATCCCGGCCTTTAAGAAAAAATACAAGTGTTCTAATACTTTAGCACATGGTATATTAAACTCGCCGTTTTAATTTTTTCTTGATAAGCTGTATCTCTGATGTCATACTTGCATTATGATCAGACTAAAAATATAATTTCATGGTAAATTCATGCTTGCTGCTTTCTGCTTTCCTTTTTCTACTCAACTTATGATTAAACTTGAAGCGCATAAAAATAAAAAAGTAAACCGGCCTTGAGTTATAATTATTGACCGGAATAAGATTTATAGATTTAAAACCGGCTTTATGTCAATTGAAAGTCTTTATACTTGACCGGAATAAGAAAAATAAACTTGAAATTTAACTTTGTAATATGACGATCGAAAGTTTTGTATCCATCCGGAATGTGGACTAAAGAAGAAGTGAACCGGCCTTATGACAAAATAAATAAGATCAGACTTTAGCAGTGGGAGATAAAGTTCTCCGACATGCTTTAGAACATTATGGTGGTGATCGAGGATAACGAAAGGGAGCCGTCCTCAGGGCTTTGTACACTGAGAAAGTGAGAGCTGTCCTCGGGGCTTTGTACAATGAGAAAGTGAGAGCCGTCCTCGGTACTTTGTACAATGAGGTATTGCCGTGATTGTGAGGAGATGTGCACAATCTATCCTCGATTACTGCCCCCTTCGCTAGCAATGTCCTTTACCGATAAAAATAAAAGAGAAGAGAAATTTTTATAACATGACCAACTCTATTTTTCTGTTTTGATTTTCAGGATTTGACTGCTCCGGCCTTCCTAACCTCTTTACATTATGTATTTGCCATGATCCGATCAACTGTTATTTTATAATATTCATGCTACATATATATCTGTCCGGTCGACAATTATTTTATAATATTCATGCTGCATATGTATTTGTCCGGTCAACAATTATTTTATAATATTCATGCTACATATGTATCGTTCCGGTCAACTGTTATTTTATAATATTCATGTTGCATATGTATCTGTTCGGTCAACTATTATTTTATAATATTCATGTTGCACACGTATATGTCCGATCAGCTATTATTCATATTGTATATGTGTTTGTATCCGCCTTACAGTATAAACGCTTTATGAAAGATCTGCATGTACGTTGTTGAGTTTCGGCTCACTGTTTTCTATTTTTTTCCCTCCAGATGAAGCTATAGAGCTCGTGCCTGATGAGATAGAGTGACTAGAGCTCCGTCTAAATGATTCTAAGGATTGGAAAGCATATTTTGGAGTTACCAGGAAAAAACAGTTTTATTATAATAAATCGGTCGAAATATATGCATTTTTGTAATTGGACTTTTATAATTATGTACGCAAAAGAATGAGTTTTATGGGTATGAATGTAAATATTTCGGTAGGTTAATAAATTGGCTTCCGTTATATTTTTTATGGATATCATGTATGGGTCCTAGATGGCATCTGTGATCCTGTGATCGGTAGGGATGACCAGCAGGGACCAGATCACTGAAACCTTGGTGACAGTTCTGGGAGGTCACTGGCAAAATGAAATAAGAATTTTGCTCCCTCACAATTGGTATCAGAAAGATAAGATGCCTTAGGAATTGATCGATCAAAAATGAGAAAGCATAGGTTTAAATCTTCATACCGGATTTCCGTAAAAAGTAGGCTAGGGTGACTTAGGCAACTAGAGTCCTAAAGAAGCTTGGAACCTAGTCTAAGTTCAATTTTAATGAAACTTATGGATATTTTTTAGGATTATAATACCGTACCTATTTTGATTTTAGGATAACTAGTGGAAGAGGAGGAAGGAATGGCCGTAATACCCCCCATGATCGGGAGGTCGCCTATGTAGATTTATTGAAAAAAATGACCAACGTAGTGGAATCTGTCGAGCATAGGCATATGGCTCCAATCCCTGTGACCGAGCCAGCTCCGGCCATCCTGACTCTAACCACGTATGATCGGTTCACGGCGGAGCAAGCACCGGGCTTTTTGGAAAAATTTGATCCTACAGAAGCTGATATATGGCTAAAGAGGATGAAGAAAATATTTACAGTAATTGGGTGTATGGATCAAGAAAAGGTCACCTTCGCCATGTATAAGTTGGAAGGCAAAGCGGACAGTTGGTGAGGCATGAGGAAGAGAGCGCTAGGAGTGCCCAACGAAATGATCAATTGGGATATGTTCGAGAAAGCTTTCATGGATAAATACTTTCCATCTAGTCTTCGGAATTAGAAGGAGATGGAATTCATGAGATTAAGGTAAGGGAGTATGTCAGTAATTGAGTACGATGCTAAATTTACTGAGCTGTCCCGATTCTCGCCTTATTATGTAGAAGATGAATTAAGAAATGCGAAAAAGTTTTAGTAAGGACTGAGGAATGATATTAGAAAATAACTGTCCACATTAAAACTTGAGACGTATGTCGATATACTGGACAGGGTAGTCATTTACAAAAAAAAATTAGAGATAGAGAAATTTTACACAAAGAGGGCGACTACTCGGTTAGGCGTTAGTGGCGGATCTACTATGGGATCTTTTGGATCGTCCAAGAAGATAAAGATGACTGATAAAGGGAAGGGTGTTGTGCGGGCTCAGTCGATGGCTAATTCAAGGACGTCGGCTGCGCACTGCACCACCTATGAGAGGATGCATTTGGGGCAGGCATGCCGTCGGATGACAGGAGCTTGTTTCAAATGTGGATAGCGGGGCCACCTGATCAAGGATTGCCCAAGACTAGAGGGGAGAAAGCCTACTATTCCAACTAAGGCCTTTGCAGTGACTATCTAGGAATTGGAGGCATCGCTAAATATTGTGGAAGGTACTATTTCTGTTTGTAAAGTTCCTGCGTCTATTTTATTTGACTCAGAATTTACCCACTCTTTCATTTCTCTACGATTTGCATACCTTATTGCCACTACCCCTTTCATATTAAATTATGAATTGTCTGTATATATCCCTACTGGATTCTCCGTAATTATTGATGTTGTATATCCTGGATGCGCAATGGAAGTAGATAGGCAATGTCTAATTGTGGATTTAGTGTTACTAAATATGGGAGGTTTTGACGTGATTCTGGGAATGGATTGGCTAGCTAAAAATCATACCACCATTGATTGCTTTATGAACAGTGTTTATTTTAACATCCATGGGATGGAAACCTTCTTCTTCCAAGGCATTAGAAAAAAAAATACCGATGTTGATCTCGGCATTGCATGCCAAACATCTGGTAAAAAGCGGATGTAAAGCTTACTTGACTTATGCCTACACCACTAGAAGTCATAAGGTGCCGGCTAAGGATATTTTAGTCGTCCGAAATTTTGAGGATGTATTTTCTGAGGAGTTGCCTGGATTGTCTCCGCATCGGGAGATTGAGTTTGAGATCTCTATCGTTTTCGACGTCAGCCCAGTTTCTAAGGCCCCTTATAGAATGGCTCCTACTAAATTAAAGGAGCTAAGATTACAATTATATAAGCTATTAGACAAAGATTTTATCAGACCAAGTGTGTCTCCTTGGGAAGCACCGGTATTATTTGTAAGGAAGAAAGATGGGTCATTGTTGTTTTGTATTGATTATCATGAATTGAATAAAATCATGATAAAAAATAAATATCATTTGCCGCGTATTAATGACTTGTTTGATCAATTGTAAGGATCTCGAGTGTTCTCAAAGATTGATTTAAGGTTCGATTATCATCAGTTGAGGATTAAGCCGGAGGACGTGGCCAAAATTGCTTTTTGGACAAGATACGACCACTATGAATTCCTCATTATGCCCTTTGGGCTTACAAACGCCCATGCTGCCTTTATAGATCTGATGAATATATTGTTTAGGAAATATCTGGATAAATTTGTGGTAATTTTTATTGATGATATTCTAATCTATTCAAAGAACTATGATGAGTATGAAACTCATCTAAGGATAGTACTTCGTGAGAAAAAGTTATATGCAAAGTTGAGAAAATGTGAATTATGGCTAAAGAAGGTAATGTTCTTGGGACATATAATTTTTGATGGTGGTATTTTTGTGAATCCAGAAAAAGTAGAGGCTATTACTAACTGGAGTAGGCTGACTTCTGTAACTGATGTTAGAAGCTCTCTAGGTATGGCAAGCTACTACCGGCAATTTGTGGAAATTTTTTTACAAATTGCTATGCCCCTGACTCGATTACTGAAGAAAGAAGTTAAATTTGAATGGACTGGAGAGTGCGATCAGAGTTTTCAGAAGCTAAAGAATCGCCTGACTATTGCTCTAGTATTGGTGATTCCAAAAGGATCAAGAAGCTATGAGGTATACTGTGACGCCTCTAAGGCGGGCTTGGGATGTGTATTGATGAAGCACGTTAGGGTAGTAGCTTACGGGTCTAGACAACTGAAGGTGTATGAAAAGAACTACCCTACCCATGATCTAGAGCTGGCGGCTATAGTGTTTGCCTTAAAATTTTAGAGGCATTATCTATATAGTGAAAATTTTCTTATGTATTATGATCACAAAAGCCTGAAATATCTATTTTTTTCAAAATAAGCTTAACATGAGACAAAAGAGGTGGCTTGATTTTTTAAAGGATTATGACTGTGAGATACAGTATAAGTCTGGAAAGGCTAATGTGGTTGCGGATACATTAAGTCGATGGTTAAGAATTGTGGCTCGATTACAAATCAAGCAAATGGAGTTATTAGACTATCTGAAGTAATGTGATGTCCGGCGATATGCTAAGGATAATAGGATGCTCCTATCTTATCTACAGATCCAGTCTGAGATTATTAGTGAAGTTAGAGAAAAGTAGGTTAATGGTCATTCCTTATAGAATTGCAAGTGACTTGAGTAAGGAGTTCCGAGTTAAATTCAGTATCCGAACGGATGGGGCATTGAGGTTTAGAGACCGATTATGTATCCCAAATGATAAGGAATTAAAAGAAAAAGATTCTAAAGGAAGCCCACCGGTCTAAATAAACCATCCACCTTGGAATAAATAAGATGTATCAAGATTTAAAGAAAACTTTCTGGTGGAGGAACATGAAGAGGGACATCATGTCCTACGTGGAGAAATGTCTCGTGTGTCATCAATTGAAGGCGGAAAGGAGAAAACCTTTCAAGTTGTTACAGCCAATGTCGATTCCGAGTTGGAAATGGAAAGATGTTGCTATGGATTTTGTATCGGGTCTGCCTAGGACTCCTAGAAATCATGATACCGTTTGGGTTATAGTTGACAAGCTGACAAAATCAGCCCACTTCTTGACAATCAGGACGACCTATTCACGTGATAAGTTGGCTCAGCTATATGTGAACGAGATCGTGAGATTACATGGAATTCCTGCCTCCATTGTATCTGACAGGGATTCCTTTTTTGTCTTAAGGTTTTGGAAAAGTTTTCATAAAGAATTGAGGACTCAATTGAAATTTAGTACTGCTTATCACCCTCAGACGGACGGCCAGTTTGAGCAAACTATACAGATTCTTGAGGACATGTTGAGGGTTTCTGTATTAGAAATGAAAGGCACTTGGGATACCTACCTGACACTAACAAAATTTGCTTATAATAACAGTTATCAGGCTAGTATCGGCATGGTGCCTTTTGAGATTCTATATGGAAGGAAATCTAGGTCGCCTATTCATTGTGAAAAAATCGGAGATAGAAGGATTTTGGGTCTAGAGATCGTAAAGGAAACGGTTGAGAAAATAACATTGATCCATGTAATTTGAGGACCGCTCAAAGTAAACAAAAAAGCTATGTGGATAAAAGGAGGATAGAATTGAGCTTTGAGATAGGAGATTTTATTTTTCTGAAAGTCTCATCACCCAAGGGAACATTGCGGTTTGGAGTGAAGGGTAAACTCAAGCCGCAATTTATTGGCCCTTTCGAGGTTCTGTAAAGGATCGGAGAAGTAGCCTACAGATTAACACTACCACCAAATCCGACAGAAGTATATGACGTGTTCCATGTATCCCTACTTCGGAAGTATGTTTATGATCCTACACATATAATTGAATTTGAACCCTCAGAAATCAATAAGGATTTATTTTACTCGATGAGCCATTGTGAATTCTCGATCGGAAAGAGCAAAAGCAGCATACAAGGACAGTTCCTCTAATGAAAATACTCTAGAGAAATCACTCACTTGAGAAAGCTATCTGAGAATGAGAAGAAGAAATCTGGAGCAAGTATCCCCACTTGTTTGATTAAGGTATGTAAATTCATTTAAATTTTGAGGATGAAATTTCTTTAATTAGGGGAGAATTGTAAGGTCCCGAAATTAAAGTAAAATATTGCTACTTAAAAATCGGAGTGTTTTAATTTTGACTTTAATCAGAGTGGCCATACACCACTGGAAGTCCGAAACTAAGGGTAATTAAAATGTTAACCGGTGTCATGATATTAACAAGCGTCAAGATATTGACCAACATCGAGATGTTGACCATTGTCAAAATATTGACCGGTGTTATGATATTGATCAGCGTCATGATGTAGACCGAAGGGTTGACCGATTTTTAAAAATATTGACCGACCTTGAGTAAGAAAAAAGAGATATTAGCCGACTTTGAGTAAAAGTTGGACCGGATTAAAGTAAGAAATATTAACCGAAAAAGTTGACCACTAGAAAGGTTGATCGACTTTGAAGAAAATGTTAACCGGTTAGAATTGACTACCGAATTCAGAAGACAAGGGCCAACTTTATTGTTAGATCCCAATCTAATCAGAGTAAGTACACTACCCCATTGACCTTCTAGATGAAAGTATCAAGTATGTAACTTACCTAATTCACTCCCACCTAATCCCTGAAGGAAAATACTAAGTAGGTGATCCACCCCACTTACTCCATCTAATCCCTCCTCTTTATATACTGAGTTCTAGTTGAGAGAAGGGTGTGAAAATTTCTGGCAAAGAAGGAGGGTAAGAAGTCAAGAAGGAGAAAAGCTTCAAGTTAGTCGGAGTGGAAAGTCAACAGTCAGGCAAGTGTACCCCTGTTTTTCAGGCTTAAATTGAAGTAATGTTTTAATGCAAGCGTACCTTTCCTTTCAAACTCAGATTTTGCCTCTACTTTCAAGTCCTGGCCTTTAAAAAAAATTACAAGTATTCTAATACTTCAGCACATGGTATATTAAACTCGTCGTTTTAATTTCTGCTCGATAAGCTGCATCTTTGACGTCATGCTTGCTTTACGATCAGACTAAAAATATAATTTCATGGTAAATTCATACTTGCTACTTTCTGCTTTCTACTCAACTTATGATTAAACTTGAATTGTATAAAAATAAAAAAGTAAACCAGCCTTGAGTCATAATTGTTGATCGAAATGAGATTTCTGGATTTAAAATCGATTTCATGTCAATTGAAAGTCTTTATACTTGACCAGAATAAGAAAAATGAACTTGAAATTTGACTTTGTAATATGACGACCAAAAGTTTTGTGCCCGTCTGGAATATGGACTAAAGAAGAAGTGAATTAACCTTATGACAAGAAAAATAAGATCGGACTTTAGCACTAGGAGATAAAGTTATCCGGTATGCCTTAGAACATTATTGTGATAATCGAGGACAACAAAGGGAGCTGTCCTTGGGGCTTTGTACAAGGAGGAAGTGAGAGTCGTCCTCGGGATTTTGTACAATGAGGAAGTGAGAGCCGTCCTCCGGGCTTTGTACAATGAGGTATTGCCGTGATTGTGAGAAAATGTGTACAATCTATCCTCGATTACTGCCCCCTTCGCTAGCGATATCCTTTACCGATAAAAATAAAAGAGAAGAGAAATTTTTATAATATGACCGACTCTGTTTTTCTGTTCTAATTTCCAGAATTTGACTGCTCCGGCCTTCCTAACCTCTTTGCATTATGTATTTGCCATGATCCGGTCAACTGCTGTTTTATAATATTCATGCTGCATATGTATCTGTCCGGTCAACTGTTGTTTTATAATATTCATGCTGCATATATATTTGTCCGGTCAACTGTTATTTTATAATATTTATACTGCACATCTATCTATCCGGTCAACTATTATTCATACTGCATATATGTCTATATCCGCCTTACAGTATAAACGTTTTACGGAAGATCTGCATATACCTTGTTGAGCTCCGACTCACTGTTTTCTACTTTTTCTCCTCCAGATGAAGTTATAGAACTCGTGCCTGATGAGACGGAGTGACTAGAGCTCCATCTGAATGATTCTAAGGATTGAGAAGCACATATTGGAGTTACCCAGAAGAAATAGTTTTATTGTAATAATTTGGTCGAAATATATGTATTTTTGTAATTGGACTTTTATGATTATGTATACAAAAGAATGAGTTTTATGGGTATGAATGTAAACACTTCAGCTGGTTAATAGATTGATTTCCGTTATATATTTTATGGATATCATGTATGAGTCCTAAATGGCATCTGTGATCCCGTGATCGGTAGGCACGACCGGTCGGAACCAGATCACCGAAACCTTGGTGAC
Source organism: Nepenthes mirabilis (assembly GCA_025585075.1). NCBI lineage: Eukaryota > Viridiplantae > Streptophyta > Magnoliopsida > Caryophyllales > Nepenthaceae > Nepenthes > Nepenthes mirabilis. The sequence continues at coordinate 11,593 of JAODPA010137703.1, forward strand.
AGTTCTAGGAGTTCGCTGGCGGAATGAAAAAAAAAAATATGTTCTGCCACAGATTAACTGAAAGCTTTGTCCTTATGGACAAAGAAGGGCTTGATTTTTGCAATTGAAATAGTAAGAGACTACATGTCATTTTTATGGTTGTATACCCTAAAGAGTTTAAACACATATCTATGTGCAAGACCTTTAAAGATGTATGGGACATCCTTGAGATTACCCATGCAGGAACAAAGTTAGTAAAAAATTTAAAATTGTAAATACTTACAACGAAATTTGAAAAAATCCGAAAGAAGGATAATGAAACCTTTGATAAATTTTATACACGATTAAATAATATTGTGAACTCTATATTTAATTTAGAAGAATGAATTCCTGAAAATAACATTATTAGAAAAATTTTTGTATTACTCCCTGAGTAATTTAGACCCAAAGTCACAGCAATCAAAGAAAGTAAAGATCTTAATAAAATGAAGATTGAAAAACTTGTACTATCTTTCTAAGCTTATGAACATACTTCCCCAATCAAGGAAAAATAAATCGATTACTCTAAAATTGGTTAGGGAAGAAAGAAACTGTGACTCTGATGAGGAGTCGTGTAGTAATGAGGATTTTTCTTTATTTATTAAGAATTTTAAAAAATTCTTGAAAAAAAATAAAATATTATCCGACAAACCAAATGTAAATTTAAAAATATCACCTAAATCTGATAAGAAAGACCAACACAAAATTAAAGACTCCAAATTAAAAAATACCCAAAAGGTTCAATGTCATGAGTGTGAAGATTTTGGCCATTATCATGTTGAATACCCAAATCTTAAACGCTAGCGAAGTCAAGCCATGAAAGCTCATGTGATCTTGAGCGATGACAGAGAAGAAGATGTGGAAAGATGTACTAACAAAGGCCAATCCAAATATATGGCTTTTGTGACCTCTCTATGTAAAAATAACAAAAATTTAAAAGAAAGTGTGGATCAAACTGGTAACTCTAAAAATGATTCAGAAATTTAATATTATGACGTTCAAGACGCATATAACAAATTGTTTAAAGAGTGTATAAAGATCCAAAAATCTAATACGTCCCTGAAGTTAAAGTTATTGGATACTGAAAACTCAAATGTTGTGCTAAGAACCGAGCTTGAGAATAAAACGCATGAATTTAAAAAAAAAAGAGTAAATCGTTTACATAAAAGATCAAGACTCTTTAATATGATATTGAAGCAGCACGCAATGATTTAAAAAAATTTTCAAATGGGTCCAAGCAATTGAACCATATTCTTGATTTGGAAAAAATCGGAGGAAATAAAATTGGGTTTGGTTATTCAAAAAATATCTTGAAAGCCAATATTAACTCTAAAACCATATTTGTCTGAGCCACTTCCATCCCTAGACAAAGTTGCTCATCGTCTGCTCATGCTGATAAGTTGTCAAGAGTTTTCTCTAATAATTGTGCCAATATACAAAACTTTCCAAACTTAAAAAGTGGGAAAAATTTTGGTTTTAGTTTTACAAGGAAGCAAAAGTACAATTCTGACGTCAATGTTAAACTCGTCCCCACATGTCATGGGTGTGGCAATATTGGTAATATTTGCCCCTACTGTCCATTAATATCAAGTCAAAATAATTTTCAACAAAATCGAAAGATAGTGCTTTTCATTCACCACATTAACCTTCTAAATGATCAAGTGATTAATTTAAACAATATTATAAAACATGGCAAGAAAATATGAATCAAGAAGAGTGAGCTCCATTACCCTTTGGTCATTTGTGACAAAAAAGGGGAGTAAATCTTTACTTTAGAAGGAGGCTTAGTTATTTGTTTTAGAAGGAGATAGGAGGAGGTTGTCCTTGTTAAAGAGAGCTCTGTTTTGATTAGTTATTATCATTTGATCTATTCATCCATTGTTCTCCTGAGCCTTCATTTTTTTTTGTTTGTCTCACACTATTATTTTCTTACTATTATCTATTTTTTCACTAACTATAGTTGTCTAGGAATAGTAATTCTCCCTGGCATACAACAGCTTGGCAGCTTCCCTATAGATTTTATATTTCATTATGTATTGTGTCGACTGTACCTAGGAGTCAATTTTCATGTGTCGATTATACCGATGAGTCGATTTTCATGTGTCAATTGTACCAATGAATCAATTTTTATGTACACGAATTCTATCTCAGTAGTGTCTGAACCCATGATTATCTTATTTTTTATTTTATTATGTATGGAATTTTGTCATAGAATTGTCAAAATGGGAGATTGTTAGTCATATTTTGTGTTGACATATTTCATAACCGTCTCAGTTGCTCGTTTGGTCGTTCGTCAGTACATTTTCACGTGTTTGGAAGCTCTTCATCAAATTTCCATTCGAGGATTGTCATCGCACCACTTCCAGTGTCCACGATTGCCTATTGCTTGACCCACGTTCAAGCACTACTTACAGAGTAGTCGAAACTCAAGACGTGCTAGAAACTCGCTTGAGAGTCAATTCCCAAGAAGCTAAGCACAAGGCATGCACAATCAACACTTGAGCGCCGTATCCAGTAACCATGCGCCCGAAGATCACGCGACCCATGCTCAAACACAATTTTCAGAACAAGCATGCTCAAGGGCTGCCTGCCCCGCACTCGAGCACCACAGTGCATGCTAGGAAAACCATAAGCACACCCACCCTGCGCTCAAGCGCCACGGTACGCATATCCTAACGATTATAATTTTAACCATGTTTTCGAGCCTCTCTCTATATATTGGTCTTATGTTTCGTTACCATAATTCTCTGGAGAACCTTTTGGATGGTCGTTTCAATGGAGAAACCCTCTCCTTTGTGCTTTTTATTTCTTCACTTTAGAAAACTTGGCATCTACATTTGTACTTTCTCGATAAAGTTTTCTCACCACATTGATCGTTATCCTTTACACCTCTTCCAATCTATTAACCTTTATGACGAAGTTGGCAGCGTGGATACTGGGCTCCAGTGGTGTACGACAATTCAAGCAGTTCGTGAGGAAAGATTGATGTGAAGTTCGGAAGGCGTTCAGTTCCATTATCGCGGGTAAATTTAAGGAGTTCTTTGATACATATCACAAGATTGGAGTAAGTCAATTAAATTAGTGCATCTGTACCACCCAATTTATAAGTTGATTTTCACAATAAATATCTTCCCTGACCGTTAAAACCCAAAAGGTTTTTCTTGATAATCGCGATTATCATATTTTTCCTTCATCACCAAAAATCACATCTTTTTATACTTGTTATTACTTATATTATATAGATTTAAATGTTCTTTACATGTATTAAATATTTATATTTTTACTACTTTTGTAAATTTATTAAGGGGTCGAAATTTTGTTGTGATTTAAAATGAAAAGTTCCCTTCAAAAATAAACCCTTCATGCATATCTATCGTGTGATCATCTTGTTTGATATATTCACTTCCTGAGGATATATTCTTATGAGTAGCTATGCCGCCTTGTCGAGAAAGATTTTATCTGAATACTTTGTGACTTTTTATGTGTTTTTGTACTAAGAATTTGAATAACTAAGCATATCCTATTGCTTTAGGTGTCTAGAGCAATTGCTAATCCAAGTAGCATGAGAACAGGGGGAAAGAAAAAGAGAAGAAATAGAGTTTAGGTTGATTGTTCTGGCTATGAGGACACTTATTGTGACGAACCAGGTTATTTTCCTTAAATAACCCTTCGTCAATAAAATATCGTTAATGCCCAGAGTTTTCTTTATAATTGGACAAAAGACCGATATACAACTTGTTTAAATAGGCTCTACACAAGCATACTTCTCACAGGATCTCAAATTACCCATATCATTCATGGCTTTAATACAGTACTCTGACTTTACTGTATTCGATCTAGAGAGATGCCATCTAATAACCTAAAACTTAAAATATCAAAAGAAAACGCGGAAGCATACTATGATACCATAAACTGCGGAAGCATAACAAACTATAAAATAACAATCACGATCCATACCCGACCTTGAGTGGCTATACATATTCAATCAAACTCTATGCCCGAATCTTTACTGCACTTGCCGTCTGTCTAGCTACCAAGCAAGCCTCTCCTTGTTCTATCTATCCAGCAACAGCTAAATGCTTTCATCTGAGAGGAAAAACAACAGATAGTAAGAGTGAGTTTATCGCTCAGCAAGTATAATCATACGTCACTATCAAACTGTGAACATGACAAGGGGCAACATATATTTGAGACATGTGAGGGAAGAAACATTTAGAAGTACCGATTGGTCGTTGACTATGTTTTGCAACGTTTAATTACCGTTTAAATCATGTTTTCTCATTTACTTTAATCTTTGCGGACCAGGGCTAGTAGGTCATACTAGCAAACGATGCGAGAGAACAAGGAAATGATCATGATACTCCGCATGATCTAAGACCGTGAGGGATTATCTTTAACGACCCTCCGGGGGGTCGTGCACATCGTGCCATATCGTATCGCCCCATTCCCCTAGGGTACCAGGGCAGTCCTCGTTCTTCCACAATAGTATCCTAAGGCGTGACACGGACACCACCTGCTTACACAAGCAGCCAGAATACGTGGCCCAAGTATTCTTCGGG
>JAODPA010137714.1:0-16169 GCA_025585075.1 Nepenthes mirabilis
ATTCTGCTGACTAACAGGTGTCGGCAGAAGATCTGATTCACGTGCCCGGCTGTCATCATCCTTGGAGACAAACTCTGAACCTTTGCCGATATCCTCTATAGTCTCGTTCTCAACAAACACAACATCCCTAGATCGAACCAGCTTCTTCTCAATTGGATCATACAAACGATACCCAAATTCATCTTCCCCATAACTGAGAAATATGCACTGTCTGGTCTTTGACTCCAACTTGGTCCTTTCATCTTTGGGAACGTGAACAAAAGCCTTGCATCCGAATATGCGCAAGTGATCGTAGGATACATCTTTTCCGGTCCATATCTTTTCAGGAACTTCACCATTCAAGGTACCGTGTGGTGACAAGTTGACGACATGAGCCACGGCCCTCGAGGCTTCCCCCCAAAATGATCCAAGGAGCTTCGCCTCCGAAAGCACACATCGGACCCTCTCCATCAAAGTCCCATTCATCCTTTCGGCTACCCCATTCAGTTGCGGTGTCTTCGGTGGAGTCTTTTGATGACGAATTCCATGAGATCGACAGTACTCATCAAAAGCTCCGATGTACTCCCCACCATTATCACTTCGGATGCATTTCAGTTTCTTCCCCGTTTGCCTCTCAACCAAAGCATGAAAGTGCTTGAAGAACATAAGAGCTTGATCCTTCGATTTCAGCGGATACACCCATAATTTTCGAGAACAGTCATCAATAAATGTGATGAAATAGAGTGCACCTCCAAGAGTCTTCACCTTGAATGGACCACATATGTCGGAGTGGACCAATTCAAGGAGATCCGTCTTCCTTGTAGATGAGTTGCCGTTGAATGAAATCCGTCGTTGCTTTCCAGCCATGCAATGAGAACAAGTCTTCAACTGAGCTGTCTTCACACCCCGAAGGCAGTTTTTCTTCGCCAAACTGTTCATGCCCTTCTCACCCATGTGACTCAACCGACGGTGCCACAAATCTGAAAGCTCCTCATCTCTAGCAACATTCACATCTCCCGCTGTAATCGAAGCTTGCAACATATACAAATTAGAAACTTTTCTGCCCCGAGCCACAACTAGAGACCCTCTAGTCAACTTCCATGCTCCCGCGCAGAAGGTGCTGCAAAAACCCTCATCATCAAGCTTACCAGCCGAGATTAGATTCAGTCTGACATCCGGAACATGCCTTACATCTCTCAACAGCAACTTGGTCCCAGTACTTGTGGTGAGACACACATCACCATAGCCAGCAATACGGGACTTAGCTTCATTTCCCATCTTCAACACTCCAAAATCGCCAGGAGTGTATGATGTGAAAAACTCTTTCCTTGACGTGACGTGAAGTGAGGCACCACTGTCCACAACCCAGCTAGTCTCCAGATCTGCCAGATTCACCACCTCATCCTCTTGGCACACTAGCCAAAGATCGGCCCCGGTAACCACAGTAGCTCTTTCTTCCTCCCGAGTCTTATCAGTCTTTTTCTCACCACCTTCAGCATTCTCACGCTTCCATTTGTAGCAGTGCTTCTTGATGTGGCCCTTTTTGCCACAGTGATGGCATTCCAAATTTTGATATCTGGACCGTGACTTGTTGCATCCTTTTTCTCCTGATTTCTGATGGCGACTTTTACTTCTTCCCCTGGATTCAGTCACCAGCACCTCAGAATGAGAAGATGATAATGTTCCTTGTGACCGTCTGGACTCGTTCATAAGTAAAGAGGCAATAACTTCATCCAACTTTAAGGTATCCTTGTCGAACAGCAAGGTCGTGACGATGTGATCATAGGTGGCCGGTAAAGAAGCCAGTAGAACCAGTGCCTTGTCTTTCTCCTTGATTTTCTCATCAAGAGCAGACATCTGTGTCAATATCCGGTTGAATTCATCCAAGTGCTTCCCAAAGCTCCCTCCTTCTGATAACCGCAAGCCATAAAACTGCTTCTTCACATGCAATCTGGTTGTCAAATATTTTGACTTATAACGGCTCTCCAATTTCTCCTAGATCTCCGCCGGATCAGTTAGGCCAATAACTTCTTGAAGAGTGTTGTCCGCCAGGCACAACTTAATAGTACAATTTGCAAGATCTCTCTTGCCTTGCCAGTCTTCGTCGGTTATCATTTCCGGCTTGTCATCTTTCTTCTTCAAAGCCTTCACTGTCCCTTCTCTCGTCAAAATATTCTTCACCCTCTCTTGCCAGAGAATGAAATTTTCCTGTCCGTTGAACTGCTCAATGCCAAAAGGCAGATTTTTTAACGATGAAGATGCCATCGATTCAAACAAGTCATAAGACCCAACACAAACCAAGATCTCTGATACCACTTGTTAGATTTAAAAGCTTGTTTGAACCGCAATAAAATACGTAATAGGCTAAATCAAGCACACGAACAGCATACACAAACAAGAAAGATGAGATTTTTACGTGGAAAACTCCCTAAGAAACGAGGGAGAAAAACCACTGGACATGGAGTCCAAAGTTTCCACTATCAGTTGTTGGTCGGTTACATAAACCCGGTTACATAAACTCTAAATCACCCAAAAACAGTTTCAACTAATGTGGACAGCCCGTACAAGAAGTAAAAAACATAAGAGAAGAGATGGAACCCGGTAGACTATCTTCACGGTTGCAAGAGTCACGTACGTGGGACCACCGAAGACTGGAAATTGATTGAAAACCTGAACGGAGGCTCAAATCTTCCTCTTCTTCTTCTCCTCTCTCTTTTCTCTCTTTTATCTTCTCTGGAACGGCGCTCAAAGTGTTTGCATAACCCTAAAAATAAAAGTCGTGCGTTTTATATCGCAGGCGGCCGCTCGAGCGGCTGGCGAGCATCTAGCGAGCGGCCGTCATTCTGGACTATCCGCTCGAGCGGCTATCGAGCATCTATCGAGCAGCCCTCATTCTGGATTATTCGCTCGAGCTCCTCTCGAGCATGTGGCGAGCTGCCTTCATTCTGGATTATTCGCTCGAGCTCCTCTCGAGCATGTGGCGAGGAGCCGACACACGGCAAAGCTTTCTCCATGCGGTGAGGATATGGACCTCCACCCGCCTCATCAAGTGGGTATGGGCCCACACGGGAGTGACCCATAACCCAACACTTAGATGGGCGGGTCGCTACCATGTTGACCACCCTGGCTGCGACTATATTCTTCGGCTGTTGCTTCCCTAGCCCTTCTTTGCTTGCTCCGCTGGGAGCCTACTCTAAGCTTCTCAGGAATTTTGTAAGGTGCCCCTCTGAATAAGGTCCTTGATCTCTCTCTGTAGAGTCCGACAGTACTCAATGTTGTGACTTGAAGATCGATGGTAATGACAATATTTTGTCTGATTTCCTTCATCTGGATTCTTGGTCAGCTTTTATCATTTCAAGAATTTTTTATCCTAGATTTGTATGAGGATATTGGTCTTGGAGTCATTCAAGGGGGTCAAGTTTAATGGTCTGAACTCTTTTCAGGCTCCCAGCTCCACTTTGGGCTGCTTCACGGGGTCCCGGGAGTTGGTGTGGTCTTTGTTTCTCTTCATCCTATTCATCAGTCCTTGGCGGAAGTGCTCCCTGCGCTCTAAATGTTTCGTCTTGTTAGCCTCCTTAGCTGCCATTAAGTGTGGGCGATGACTTCGACCTCACTGTAGGTTTGGGGAGTCCTTTTGGGTTAGGTAGTTAAAGAATACATCTGGCTCTAGGGTTGATATAAAAGCTGCTCAATTTCACTTCATCGGAGAGTCGAGGTATCCGCCAAGCCTCGATGATGAATTGGGATAGAAAACTCTTCAAACCTTTGCTTGGCTCCTATTTGATACGAGCGAGGTGCCAATATTGCTTCTCCTCTCTCTAGTTGGAGGTGAACAGTGACAAGAAGCTGTCAGCGAGCTCCTGGAACGTCGGGATTGAATATGGCTACAAGCAGTAGAACCAAATTGGGGTATCCTCTTTAGGTGTCAATAGCAATTTCGCCTAGGTCTTGGAAACTCAGCAGGATGTGGAAGTGGTCCAGATGGTCTATCGGATCAGTGCTCCCATTGTAGGGTTCCAGGGCTAAAATTTTAAACTTGTGAAGGAGCTACTGTGTTAGGATCTCTATCGTGAACAACGATGTACTCAAATCTGCAAAGTGTTTGCCAGTATCTCCTTTGAACACGTACTATCATATCTTTTCTACTTGCTCCTCCATTCGATGAGAGGCCTCAACCTTTTTTGTATTGAGGTAGGTCTTTAGCTTTGAGAGATTCGGCCGACGAAGCAAGGCCGGTCGGCTGCTTTTGCTGGTCAACTGGGCGTTGCATGCAGTTCCCTCTTGGGCCAAGGGCCTCTGCCCGTTGTGGGAATAGCAAGGATTTCACCATTTTGGGATTTCATCATGCATCCTATAACCAAGCTAGCCTTCTAATTGTGATTGGGCCACTCGCTCGAAGCCACTTGAGCTCCGGGGTCATTTGGGCACCTGATCTTCTTGGTCGGGCGTTTATTCCTCTAACTTTTTCATTTTGATGCCAAAGTACGGGTACTAGAGAAAGGGGCCCCAGCCTCTGTGGGCCCTAGCATGTGCAGATGGTTTGGAACATTTGAAATATGTTGTTCATCTTGTCGGCGAGCACCTGGAAGAAGGCCTCCCGCCGTTCCTCCACACGGCTACCCATGGAGGGATCGTCATTGTGGGAGGCGACATTTTTGGTCGGAACACTGGCCTGGGCTTTGGTATTGACTATGTTTGCTTCGGTGCGGATGGTGGTTAGACTTTTTGTTTGTGTTCGTATAGATAGCACCAGTGATGTGTCCTTGGATCCGAATCGTTGCACGAATTAGGAAGACACTTGTTCTTCCTAGCGGATCGAACTAAATAGGTTCAATCTTTGTCCCCGATAGCTTGAATTTTACACACCGCAACTAAAAAATAAGAGGTCAGGTGATCTGTATGACTCACTTCTCGATATATCTTATGACGCTTAAGTTAATAATTTTTCTCCAATTGAATCGAAAGATATGAAGATGCAAGAAGGAGTGCGTGTACAATGTGTGGGTTTGAGGATTGATTGTTTGGGTGCATTCGGTAGAGGGACGACATTGGGAGAAGACGGGGCACTCAACGGGGAGCGACTTGAAGATGATGACACACTCGACTGAGAGTGGCTTGAGAGAGAGAGATATGGGAATTTTTTGGTGGCTTTTTGGGCAGAGAATTGTTCTTATTTGGGCTTGCCAATATGCATGTCCCCCACTTGTGGAAGCTAGGGGTATTTATATTGTTTGAGCCAACTCAACCTTGCTTGGTTGCTAAGGCTGGTTGACGGCTGTCTGCACAAATTTCGCGAGCTGTCACGAGAATTACGGGTGCAAATTATGGCAACCATAGCCGACCAAGAAGATACATTCTTTTTTTGTGGTGATGTCGGAGATATCAGATATGATAGTTGCTTTTACAAGAGATCCGCTGAGTTGGAATTATTGCCTTAAGAAAGATCGCGATCGAGGGCAATATATGAGGTGCTGAGCTATTTGGGGTGGTTAAGGTAAGTCCTGCCGTGGAGCCGCTGGTCACCTATTTCTAGCTAGATAGCTTGGGGTCAACCTGCCTCGGTTAGCGATTCAGATGCTTGGTTCTGCGCTTTTATGAGAGTGGGTCTTGGGTCGCTATCTTTCAGGTTCCCAATTCATCTGTGAGCTTTTACGTTGGGTCAGCCTATTTTTGGGCTTCTTTTTAAATATAATAAAAATAGCTTTTTGTGTTTTGAGTAAGTTTTTATGTTTTGATACATTAAAATTATATTATATGTTGAATTTAGTTTTCAAAACTAAGGCAAAAAAATATTTTTAAGTTTTCAATATATTTGTTAAATTAGGTAAATGGAACTTCTTTTTAAACAACAACGTTAACAAGATATTGTTCCAAAAAAAAAAAAACTAGGCATAATTTATTTTTATTGATAAAATTATCTGACCAAGTCAAAATTTGCAGTTAAAAGGTATTTTTGGAAATAAGAGAGGTAATTCCAAACGAGGAAGAGATCGCAGAACTAGATCTTCAGTAACGTTCACCGGCTTTTCCTCCAGTAGCAGAGAGGTAACGGCTCTGCCTCCATCTTCGGTGCCGAACGCTCCTGCCCCTTGGCTAGTCGCGGCTCTGGATCTCTCGATTTTAATGCGATGATGTCAGCTACTTCACTCCCTATTATATTATTGTCGTGGCAGTATCTAGGGTTTGAGGATTTCGATTTAGTGACTTTTCCTATATCATTTGACTCATTATCGTTGTTTTCGGAATTTTGTTCTTCAAAGTTTGAAGAATTTTGAGAAATCTAGGGTTTGAGGAATTTTGTTCTTGAGGAAGAGATTGCAGAAGTAGATCTTCAGTAACGATCACAGGCTTTTGCTCCGTCTTCGGTGGCAGAGGCAACGGCTCTGCCTCCATCTTCGGTGCCAAACGCGCCTGCCCCGTGGCAAGTCGCAGCTTTGGCTCTTTCGATTTTAATGCCATGATGTCAGTTCTTTCACTCCCTATTATCTCCATTATCGCGGCAGCATCTAGGGTTTGAGGATTTCGATTTTGTAACTTTTCCTATATCCTTTGACGCCTTATCATTATTTTCGGAATTTTGTTCTTGAAAGTCAGATCTTCTCTCTGCTACTGAATCTATATCTGAATTGGTCGAATAATTTCATCATATCCCACGAATTCGTTGCATACTAATGATAATGGCCTTTATGGGTTTATTAAATTCCTGATCTGAACTGCCACTTGCAATTTAATTAACCTTCTTTCTAGAAAATGAATTCTGATTGAGATGGCCCAATCTTTTTATGCGTTTTGCTTAACTAGGTCAATATACTTTTGCCTCAATCCCCTACATGGGTTGGGAACTTCAGGTATGGAAGCAATGCTCATATTATTACTTACATTAGCTGTCAATGTCAATGTACATGTGCCTCAATTTCAACCTTTGGCGGGTTGCTTGGCTATTTGTTTATGTAATTCTCCATTTTTGAGTTCTATATGACCTGTTATCATGCTGTTTTCTAGTACATTTTATTTTCTATGAGGGATTTGTGTTACTTAAAGTTATTCAGAAAGTCAGCACTTGTTTCATGATAAGTAAGTACCTTTCATGAATTAAATATTAAGAAGCAAGTTATAAATTATCCTACGAGGTCTTTCACACATAACCAAACAAGAATCTAATTAACAGTTTAAGGTGAATTTAAGGAGATTTTCTTGGTCAAACCAGTAAAACATGCCTATCTAAATAAGCTAGAAAGCACCCCCTATGAATGATAGACCCATGAAAGCCATGAGTCATAATGAGATGGATTAACTTAAAGTATTAGTATAATCTAATCAAATTTTCCTAGTATTGGGTAGTTACGGGTGTATTAACTCTGGTGTCTTATGAGACTTGGATAACGTCTTATTTCCTTACTAGAATTTGATTCCTACTTTTCTTTTCCTAATGTCTAATTAAGTCTTGTGTAGTGGAGAGTTGATGGGCTGTTTGTGGAAAGTTGGCGGACTATGTTGTGGCAAGTTAGTGGACGTGAAGTCGCTAGGTGTCTTAGATGCATGCTTTGGCCGGATGAGTGAATTTTTAGTGATAGATTAGTACAATCTACATGGCTAGGCATCAAGAGTAAAACATCAGTCCTAAAGCATGCCTCATCTGTACACTTTTAGTTTATGTGCCAAGTGCAGTGGTACTTATCATTGCTGATATATGTTTAGGGTATTGGTAGTGTTTTTCGCTGGTAACATTTTTTGACTTTGAAGATAATATAGATTGCTTGGCATTTGTCATTGCTAGAATACTATGGTTTATCAAGAAATTCTTCTCTATTCAAGTTTTTTGCAACTCCATTTTTATATTATCGAAGAAGGTTATTAAAGAAGTAAAAGTCTACTGACGACCCTTTCTTTGCATGGTGCATGAGCTGATAAGTTTCGAGCTAAATCATTTCATTTTTCTCACACCAACCCGATTCCATCCACAATATCATTTAACACCTTCGTCATTCTTGCTCAGTTTTGGCAAGTCGTCCAGTTGGAGAACCGACCCTTTCTGTGGCCGTGTGCTCCACTTTAACTGTTTTGTTCGCTTTAAGAGTTTCGTTCTCTATTAGGCTCAACTTCTTTTGTTGGGGGTGGGGGGCGGATTTTTTTCAGGAGTAGTTGACGTTATAAGAGATCGAGACTCTATAGTTCTAATTAATTTTAGCTTGTCCTTTTTATTTCGTTCCATGCATGATCGAGATGGATTTCAGTTCATTCTAGGATTAGCTGCTCTTGTTGGGGTAAATTTTTGTCAAGAGTAGAGACTTTTAGAAGGGTTAAAAATCTTAGTCTATCATACTTGGTTTGAATAAAAGTAGATAATCTGAAATATGATTGGAACTGAAAGTCGATCAATGTGGTTTAAAGTGGAGCAAACGTCTTGAGCAATGATTGGTTATCTGAGTTAGCTATTAGTTTAAAATGAGTTAGTAGACTAAATGTCTGAAATGAAAGATTGATCGCTGGAGTGAGGGTCATGAATAACCTTTAGCTTGTCTTATGATTAGTAAAATTTATATCTCATAATTTAATGCTTGAAAAACATACAAGCATGATTTAGATAGATGAGGTTGACAATTAAAGAATGAGGAAAACTCAATTTTATTTAGGAGCTAAAATATTAAATATGTTTGACAAATGGGGAAGGAGAAGAGAGGCATTGAGTATTTGAAATTTTGTGTATTCTTTATTTGAAATTAAAGAATGAGTTTTAAATATGAAAGATTGATCGCTGGAGTGAGGGTCATGAATAACCTTTAACTTGCCTTATGATTTGTAAAATTTTAAATCTCATAATTTAATGCTTCAAAAACGTACAAGCATGATTTAGATAGATTAGGCTGACAATTAAAGAATGAGGAAAACTCAATTTTATTGAGGAGCTAAAATATTAAATATGTTTGACAAACGGGGAAGGAGAAGAGAGGCATTGAGTATTTGAAATTTTGAGCATTGGCATAAGATGAAAGATGATCATTAGTTGTAAGAAGATTTTTGTCCACCTCATCATTTTATATTGGTGGAGAGGTGGCAAATAATGTGATGGAGGGTTTGGAGGAGAGGTGGCCACCATATTATCTCCATTGTAGTGGCAGTATCTAGGGTTTGAGGATTTCGATTTTGCTACTTTTCCTATATCCTTTGACACATTATCATTGTTTTTGGAATTTTGTTCTTGAAAGTCAGATTTCTCTCTGCTACTGAATCTATATCTGAATTGGTCGAATAATTTCATCATATCCCGCGAATTCGTTGCATACTAATGATAATGGCCTTTACGGGCTTATTAAATTCCAATGATCTGAACTGCCATTTGCAATTTAATTAGCCTTCTTTCTAGAAAATGGATTCTGATTGAGATGGCCCAATCTATTTATGCGTTTTGCGTAACTAGGTCAATATAATTTTGCCTCAATCCCCTACATGGGTTGGGAACTTCAGGTATGGAAGCAATGCTCGTATTATTACTTACATTAGCTGTCAATGTCAATGTACATGTGCCTCAATTTCAACCTTTGGCGGGTTGGTTGGCTATTTGTTTATGTAATTCTCCATTTTCGAGTTCTATATGATCTGTTATCATGCTATTTTCTAGTACATTTTATTTTCTATGAGGGATTTGTGTTACTTAAAGTTATTCAGAAAGTCAGCACTTGTTTCATGATAAATAAGTACCTTTCATGAATTAAATATTAAGAAGCAAGTTATAAATTATCCTACGAGGTCTTTCACACATAACCAAACAAGAATCTAATTAACAGTTTAAGGTGAATTTAAGGAAATTTTCTTGGTCAAACCAGTAAAACATGCTGATCTAAATAAGCTAGAAAGCACCCCCTATGAATGATAGACCCATGAAAGCCATGAGTCATAATGAGATGGATTAACTTAAAGTATTAGTATAATCTAATCAAATTTTCCTAGTATTGGGTAGTTACGGGTGTATTAACTCTGGTGTCTTATGAGACTTGGATTACGTCTTATTTCCTTACTAGAGTTCGATTCCTACTTTTCTTTTCCTGATGTCTAATTAAGTCTTGTGTAGTGGAGAGTTAATGGGCTGTTTGTGGAAAGTTAGCGGACTATGTTATGGCAAGTTAGTGGACGTGAAGTCGCTAGGTGTCTTAGATGCATGCTTTGGCCGGATGAGTGAATTTTTAGTGATAGATTAGTACAATCTACTTGGCTAGGCATCAAGAGTAAAACATCAGTCCTAAAGCATGCCTCATCTGTACACTTTTAGTTTATGTGCCAAGTGCAGTGGTACTTATCATTGCTGATATATGTTTAGGGTATTGGTTGTGTTTTTCTATGGTAACATTTTTTGACTTTGAAGATAATATAGATTGCTTGGTATTTGTCATTGCTAGAATACTATGGTTGATCAAGAAATTCTTCTCTATTCAAGTTTTTTGCAACTCCAATTTTATATTATCGAAGAAGGTTATTAAAGAAGTAAAAGTCTACTGACGACCCTTTCTTTGCATGGTGCATGAGCTGATAAGTTTCGAGCTAAATCATTTCATTTTTCTCACACCAACCCGATTCCATCCACAATATCATTTAACACCTTCGTCATTCTTGCTCAGTTTTGGCAAGTCGTCCAGTTGGAAAACCGACCCTTTCTGTAGCCGTGTGCTCCACTTTAACTGTTTTGTTCGCTTTAAGAGTTTTGTTCTCTATTAGGCTCAACTTCTTTTGTTGGGGGGGGGTGATATTTTTCAGGAGTAGTTGATCTTATAAGAAATCGAGACTCTATAGTTCTAATTAATTTTAGCTTGTCCTTTTCATTTCGTTCCTTGCATGATCGGCATGGATTTCAATTCCTTCTAGGATTTTATTTTTTCAGCATATAGGGTATTTTATTTTTTATCAGCAATTATTATTCATGTATAAATGGTTGAAGTGTTGCTTTGATTATTATTTTTGATGGAATGGAGAATCTAGGTTTGTTGGCTTCTTTTCTTTTTTTATCTAGAAAGACGTTCACGAGTGTGATAATTTAATTTCAGTTGGAGAGAGAATTCCTTTGGTTTTCACTAATATCCTTATTTTATTAGTTTTTCACATTTAGTGGCATTTAATACAGTATGAAGAATATTCAGGTATATTCTTTCTTTTATACTTTTCCTTAGTGCAGTTGTGTTAAGGATGATATTAGATCCAGGTTTAGGGTGAAAATATATTTTCTACAACCATATTTAATGGTTCTTTCAGCAATGAAACACGAAAAATGATTTCTTTAATAATTTTAGGCTATTTATAAATATAAGTTGAGTGCTAATGTGGAAATATATGAATTGTATGAATAATTGAATTTGAGTAGGAAGTAATTTTTATGGTAAAGTTTTATTTCTCTTGTCATTCTTTAACCTTCTTTTATCATTTAATTTTCAGGTAGTAATGGTAATACAATATATGATTGTATGTTACTTTCGGAATAACTTTTATTCCTCTTGTTCAGGTGAGCTGCAAATTATTGCATAGCTGTAGTTTTGCTTTAGTATTTACAACAATATGCACTATTCTCCTTTATAAATGCTTTTTTGTGACATTTTGTTGCTGATTTTATAGAATTGGGACTTGATTTATTTTTTAACATCTTATATCTAGTTGGGCTGCTCGAATTGAAAAATTATTGTTGGTAGCTTGGGACATCTAGATGTATAACATATATTGATTTATATTTATCACATAAAGAAGCATGATGTTCTCTCAGCCTAGGGAACATAGTATACAGATTATTACTTGGATGTGGCTCAAGTTATTATAGCGGGATAGCATGTAAGAAGTAAGAATGAGAATTGTTGCATTCATTGTTTGTCCTTCCACGTTGTAAATCAATTAAGCTGTTTTGAATATGCTAGGATGGATTTAGAGATATTGTTAGCAATGGTAATTGAAACGTAAAAGCAGAATTGGTTGTGCATGGGTGCATAAGTCATCATATATAAGTGTTTGTGTGCATTTTTGTGCACACGTCCGCGCATGAGTGCATGTTACTTTGAAAGTTTTACAACTTATGAATTGATTATTAGCAAAAAGTAAGTTGATCAAGTCAATATATTCTGCTTTGGATTTTGCACTCTAATATCATTAAAATGTAGCATTGCATTTAAGGAATGATGTAGTTATTTTTAGTAATTTTTGTGAGTTTATGGATTCCTCAACATTTTTGAGAACTGAAATTTTGTGAACAATAGCCTTCATATACTGAGTGGCCTACATCTTGGCCTAAATATTTTGAGCATTAGGCTTGCTTCATTCATATTATTGTGTAATAAAGATGAAAAGGAATGCTTGGAGGAGTTTTTTTTTTTTTCAACTATGGATTGTTCAATCTTCCAAGTTATGCCATGGAGTTGTATGAATAAGGATATTATAACTTATGAATTTAAGGGACTAAATGTTGCTCACAAGTATGGAAGTTATGTGAACTTAATGGCAGTTATTCCTATCCTCAAGTGATCCAATTTTTTTTTTATTCTTGTATATCTCCTTCTAAGGCTCTCTATAACTAGAATTCCGAAAATACTGATGCTAAATCCCCAAATATAATTTTTTATAGGCCTATTATGGCCTAGTTAAAGTGAGGAAAACACTTTTAGAGTTGTCTGAGTTTCAATTACTAACATGTATATTATTTTTCCTTACTATAATTCATTAGTTGGCTGCAATTTGATTTTTTTTTTTTTTATTCTTGTATATCTCCTTCTAAGGCCCTCTATATCTAGAATTTCGAAAATACTAATGCTAAATCCTGAAATATAAGTTTTATAGGCCTATTATGGCATAGTTGAAGTAAGGAAAACACTTTTAGAGTTGTCTTAGTTTCAATTACTAACATGTATATTATTTTTCCTTACTATAATTCATTAGTTGGCTGCAATTTGATGTGTCCTGTTCTTACTACATCGATTTTAGGTTTTTGAGGGATGACCACCTTGAATTTATTATGAGGTATGTCATACTTTTATTTAAACATATAATTTTCCCAAATAGTCTCTTTATTCTTGAGAAGTCAACAAATGCTAATTTCTATCAGAGGCTGAGAAGGAAAGGAAATACCTTTTTTCCAAATAAGACTAGACATTGAAGCCTCTTTGCCCTATGATAAACTAATGTAGGCTTTCCATATTGCTTGATGAACTTTCATGATTGAAATTTCGTCGACTGGATGAGAAGATTGCTGAACAACAAGGTTTCTTATGAGAACATTTTCCTTTGTCTCTATGTTTAGCGACATCTACTTGGGAAAATTGAAACATGAGCTTGTGTTTGGCATATGCATTATATATCTGAGGCTTAGAAGATACTAGTTGACTATCTAAACATGCATATTTTCCCGCTGCTGTGTCATATTTTGATTTCGCTTCGGTGCCACTTGGATGAATTCCACTGCTGTGGGACTTGTTCATTATTTTGGTGGACCAGTTGGATGTGTTTGGACCTGGATGTTCATGCTGCATCCGGTGCATCATATGCAGTAGAGGAAATTCCTACCATGCCAAAACCAATTGATGGAAAAAAAAAAAATGACAGGCTATGCACAATGGTTTTGATATTGTTCTTTGCAATGCAATATTCATGTTGAATTAGGTTGGGGTTTAGAATTGTATAGTGTTGGATTTTTTAACATAAATTCCACATCAGATGTCAGATAGGGAAAATATATCAGGTAAGAACAAGAATTAAAAATAGATGACTGGAGGGGGGGGAGAGAATTTTAAAGTAATGGGGACTAGTAGTTCTCTAGCAGAAGCTTCTAGATTTGTGGGGAAAAAGAACGAGATTAAGAAACTAGGATATATTTAAAAAACTTCAAATCTCTGTTTTGGTTGCTTTTGTTGCTCTGCCATACTGTACAAACTTGCCAAAGCATTTCTTTTCAAAAGCTCGACCAATTTCTTTTATGAACCCCACGTAGCGTAGTCCATTCTTTAGTACGTATTATGCACTGGATTTGTGTTTCTCAATGATAAAAGAAAATCTCAAAATAGTGAGGTTCAAAAAGGGATGGGTCTGTCCACTAAGTTGTGGATTGGCTTTGCAAATATTGCGTCACCTTTTGTCCTCCATCGACTGGCCTTCTCCATCATCTTTGGACTATGACTCCAGCTTACTCGATAAGGGACCAGGATCCTTGGTTTTTCTGAAGTCCACCAGGGCATTGATTGCTACAATTGCACCGAGTAGATCCTTCACATTCTGCTATTGTAGTTCCACTTGTGCCATGTCTGCAGACCCAAAGGAAATTAAAAAAGATTGTCTTCCTCGAACATATTTTGTGTCTAGTAAAAACTAAAGTCCTGCACATAATCCCACATTATACTGCTATGTTTCATACGTTTCAACGCATTCCTTGCAACCCACGAAGCATTGCAACGAATGAACTAATCCTTCAAGTCTTCCTTAAATTGATCCCACATCTCAATGCAGGATGTCCGAGCATTTGGCATCAACAATAAGACATGCTAGTGAAGTTCACCAGGCCTGGATCCATCCATAGGGCAGTTTTGAAGTACTGCTTAATATTTCACCGAAAGTTCTCCAAATCCTTTTCATTTTATATGCCACGGAAGGGCTTGGGCTTGGGTAATTTCATGGTTATTGGCTTATATGCCACGGAAGGGCTTGGGCTCGGGTAATTTCATGGTTATGCCAATAACCCAAAGCAGTATGAAGCTCACCCACCAATTCAAGCAGCAATGCCACTTCATGCCCGAGTTCCACCAACTTCTTTAGAGTTTCACTGGAAAATTTACGAAGGGCCAATGGGTGTGTCCAGACCTTCTCCAAGGCTGTAATCCTGCTCCACCAATGGTTGCACCTCCTCATCACGAACATGACCAACGATACTCTCCAAACGGGCAAGTTGTTTGCACACTTGCTCCTTTGCAACCTTATGCCACAGACAAGAGTTTGACACCGGTTGTCACAAGGACTAATCTCTAGGTCACACAATCACACACCCATCAGTCACCATGTGTCAACCAAGCAAACTTAGTTCAGCCTACAAAAATACTTGTTTTGTGTGTTTTTGAGGTTCAGTGACTCAAACAAGGGACAGAGTAAATGTGAACACATTTCAACCTTTTTATTAATTCTCAACATATAAGAACGTAATATAAAGGTGTCTCCCTCTCCTAAATCTATCCAAAACTCGGGAAAATCCCTTTTGTATTTGCATAGACAGACTATCGTTTGTAATTGGGTGGTTGAGCAGAGTAAACGAGAGCACAGACAAGGGACACAAAGCAAACGGAAATGCATCCCAACCTTTTTATTAATTCTCAACAATGAGAACTTAATATAAAGGTGCTTGCCTCTCCTAAATCTATGCAAAACTTGTAAAAATCCTGTACGTTTTTATCTTTCAACTAGCGATTTTCTTACTTCGACAAACTTAACACTGGCATAAGTTTCTATGTTGCTTTTTGCGACTGACCCCGAACACTCGATAATACTTGTGGTTTAGCTTGGTTAGCATCCATTCTTGCAAAAATCGGACGCACTGAATGGTTTGTGGCTATAAAAATTTGGACCTTGATAGCTGGTACATAAAATGTGTAGTAGCAATCATTGAAACATTTTACTTGAGCTTTTTGTATGGTGCATTACAACTGCCGCTTGGATAGACTAAAATAGAAGTGGCAATGTTAAATGCCTTGTGAAATATCGATTTAGTAAGTTTGTATAATTCTCCCAAAAGATTGATGACATGCATATATGGTAATGCATGAGCTGTTCTTCATTGGCTGTTGTTTGATAATGAAGCATAGCCAAAGATAGAGTTGATATTGACACCAATATTTGTATGATGTTTGCATGCAGGCAACTCACTTAATGTTCACGTGTCAGAATGCTTCTGCACATCACTGAGCTAGAGAGGTACTACCTACAAGCAAGTCTATAGAAATAAATAACAAAAAAAAAAAAAAAAGGAAAAAGTAACATGATAATTTTTGTGGCTGCTATGTAATGATTTTCTTGGCAGTGGGTTTTGTTCCGGGTTAGCGAAAGATATCGTTGCAGACGTCTGGATGGCCCTTTTCTCACCGGTTCATATCTTATTTGGTTCTTCCCTGTTTAATTTTTATTTCATGTTTTTTTTTAACTATTTTTTATTTCTCTGCTTTATTTTTTATTTTAATTTTTCTTTATAA
>JAODPA010137725.1:0-16168 GCA_025585075.1 Nepenthes mirabilis
AACTTTTTATATCTAAACAAACCATTTAAATTTTATAATATGATGGAGACGTCAGTAACGGGTTGACCCATGAAAAAAGTTACGACCCAAATTCGCAACGACGTAATTCTGTCTAGACGGTCAACGCTTTTGTTGATCAGATGAAGAGCAAATTGATCAACGGAGACCCAAGAGCAGGACGGCCCATTAAAGCTTAGAACAGTCAACGTTTTTATTGACCGGTGAGATGGCCAGTAAACCGACTGGGGCTCGAGACCCGCGCGGCCCAAGCAGTAATTGGTCCACGTGTCCATCTCAGAGCCACAACGGTCATCTGCTCTAATTTTTTGTCTCTCTAAAAAGGCAAATTTTACTGTAACGGTCATCTCCAGAATCAGTGCACATTCCAGGAGGAAGACACCTGAATCTGTGCGCTGTCTACTGAAAATCCTAACAGTTATAAAATACAGAATGAAGGAGATTATTTTCTTGGACCGTTACAGTCAGAAAAGCGCTCACGCCTGCGCCAAGAAAGGTAACAATCCTTAGCAGAATATGAGAATCCAGCCCTTCTGCGTAATGAAGGTAGTCCAAGGCCATGACTATAAAAGGCTATGAAAGCTCCCCTCAAAGGCATGTTCTCAAATATGCACTAAAGCGTCCACAAAAAGCTTTCAAGCAATCTCAAGCTCTCAAAAGTTCTTAATCCCTCTTGAGCCGTCTAGCGCTCTCTTTCTTAGCTTCCAATTCTCAACAAACTTTGGGCTAAGAAGTTCTGTTCCTCACGAGCAATCACCTAAGTCACTCATCCCACAAATGCATATCCACTTATACAAACACTCATCAGAATTCATACTGTATCTGTTGCATTACCTTCTCATTTCAGAAGGCCAATTATTGACTTGAGCGTCGGAATGTTTTCAGTGGGACCAAATTTTGCCGTCACTTGACCTCTTGTTTGAAGTTGTGGTGTACAGGACCCGAAACTAAGTGAAGGAAGACCGAAATTCAACGGACAGCTCGACCTGAATCTGTTCAAGTTTGGATTCATGACGCATCATTGGCACCGTCTGTACGAAACTAATAAAAAGCTTACCACTTTTATCTCTGCAAACACTTTCCTCTATAAAGCCAATACCATCAGACAGAATGGTGAACACTAGAGCCCAAACTAGCATTCCCGCGAGAGATGCTACTTCTCCTGAACAGGACCACTTGGCTGGCAACCTAGTCGAAGGGGCACCTGCACCATTCCTCCAAAACCTGGAAGAGTAGATGAATAATATCAATAAAATACTCCTGATACTTTGCACCCGCCAAGATAAGAAGAAGTAGGGGGATCTGCCCTCCACAGCCCCTGCTAGGCTTCTAGGAGAGGAGGCCAGAGGAAGAAGAAGCCGACTAAGAAAGTTGCGAGGCCAGCCAACTCTCACACTCCGGAGACCTCCAATGCTCAAAGCTATCCCAAACTTGACGGGCGCTTGGGCCACAGAACTCCGGATGAGAGTTTAAGAACGAAGGAACCCCCGATATACTCGGGACGAGCCAAGGCCTCAGACTCAGGAGGGAGCCTCCCGAAACAAGCGATCTATCAACGGCAGTAGCCAGCTGGCTACACACCGCATTGCCAAAAGAACAAAGTTGAGGACTTATCTCTACTCCAAGAGATCTCGGAACGCCTCCCGAGTGGAGGCAAAAACTAAGGAGATCCAGAACCGCGTATTCAAGGATGACAACGAACATGCCACAGATCTGGAAAGATCTCCCTTCACTACTGAGATCTTGAACCGCCCATTGTCGGCTAAATCCAAGATGTTGACATTGGATTCTTACGATGGGAGTACTAATCCCATGGACCACCTGGATCACTTTCGCACCCATCTGAGTCTCTAGGGCCTGGAGGATTCGACAATGTGTCGATACTTCCCGCTCACCTTGAAGAGAGACGCTTGGATCTGGTTCCACTGGCTCCCATCAAACTCGATCCGGAACTTCCGGGAGCTCACTGATCTCTTCCTGTTCTAGTATGTTTTAGCCGCCGAAAAGAGAAGTAGTCATGGTATCTCTCCCACATCAAGCAGAGATAAGGAGAAAATTCAAGGAAGTTCCTGGAGCACTTCACAGTAGAGCCCAGGAGGATTCCTATGCTTACAGATGAGATAAAGCTTAACAGTTTTATCTCAACCTTAATGCATGGTGATTTCTTCAAGTACCTGGCCCACAAGAACCCGCAAATCTTCTGAGAAGCGGAGTCTATAATTAGGGCTTACACAACTGCCGAGGAGGCTAACGAGGTGAAGAGTCCCGAGATGACCGACCAGCCTCGCTTTCCCGGCCGATGGAAAGAGGAAGAACGGTGACGACAACAGTCCCAACAAGAAGCAGCACAAGACAAGAGCAGTGGACCATAAGGAGTATAGGCTGATCAACCTGACTCTCCTGACTTTCCTTAACGGCACACAGGCCAACGACCTCATGTAGCTCCGTGGTGAAAAGTTTCTCAGATGGCCAAAACTACTGTAGAACGAGGAGAGAGGAAATCCAACTAAGTACTGTAATTTTTATTGATCTTTGGGACACACCACGGAGGATTGTAAAACGCTCCAGCGGGAGATTGAGGAGCTCATCTGAAGGAGCCATCTCACCAGGTTCATTAGAACCCTGTGTAGAGTTTTGACACCTCAGGCGGGGAATGACCATGTGAAGGAACATTTTTTTTTCCCACAGAAACTTCTATCAAAATAGAAACAGAAATTAAAACCATAAATTCAAAACATATAATTACTGCAGAATTTTTAATAGAGTTTCCTCTATAACTGGATGGAAACCAAAAGTATGACTTGTATCAAATAACTTAAATCAAGCACACAATTACGCAGATATCATCATCTCATCTTACAACACACATAAACAGGATCTCAATCTGCGATCTCATCTATGGCTGAAATTTAGCTCTATCCACTAGGTCAGAAATATAAAAGAGATACTATTTAGGACCTATACAGAATCCAGAAAACATATAACGGAAGCAGTACTATAAACCTGCGAAATCATAAGTTACTGTTTCATCACATACATACTATATACAAAAATCTATATATATAAATTCATATACAAAACCCAGTAATTACATTCAACTGTAATCTTCCAATATCTCCAAAAAGACTTCAGGTCTCCAAAAATCAGTAGGCTAAAATTTAGTTATTCCTTCTCATCCGGTACCAACTCTACCGTCTCATTTGGAAGAAAAAAAAAGTAAATAGTGAGCCGAAATCCAATATGGTATATGCATACATGCAATAAATCCTGTTATGTAGAACAATCATGCAGGTATGAAAATATTTAGAAGCAAAATAGGATATGGAAAATAGTGAAAGCATAATTTCACAATAACTAAACTTTAAGAATTAGAAATCGGTGCAGTTAGGCTTCAGAAATCAGAATCAGTCTCAACTTTATAATTTATAGAAATTTTTTTTTATCAGTAAAGGACCCTACCAATAGACCTTACTAGTGGAAAGGGCAAATAATCGAGGATAGATTATGTTTACTCCATACAGTTAAAGGCCAGAAATAGAAACAGAAGAATCCTATCTCATAGGATCATAACCGAAATACTGGCCAGTAATAATAACTACCTTCTAGGTTAATGCCCCGAGGAAGGGCGGATCACGTATAATTTTATGGACGAAGTTATCCTCGATTACCACCATAACATTCTAAGGTATGTCAAAGAACCTAACCTGACTGTACATTAGTCTTGGGTCCTAAATAATAGTATCAGAAATATATTTTCTTATCATTTCTTAACTGAAAACCCTTTTCAGTTTCAGAAGTTAGTCAAAAATTTTACAGTAACTCTTCAGATTTATTTTCAGAACAAATAGTAACAGTTTATATCCTTTAGAAATTTAGCAATATAAATCAGTACAGATTTTTCAAACAGAAATCACATATTAGACATTATTACGTGACAAATTAACTTTTATATTACCGAAATCTTGGATTAAAATCATTAAATTTCCTTATTTTCGCACTTAGGGTTTCACAAAATCTTCCGGACGACAAACGAATACCGAACACATGTATTTATATGAAATCAGAGGCATATATATCAGTATATACTAGTAAACACAAAATCCGTCCGATTAATCAGAAGAAATAGGCATTATTTACGGTAAACATGTAGAACCATAGATTTAATGTATAAATACCATGTTTGATATGTTAAAATGTTATAAAAATA
The DNA here is from genome assembly GCA_025585075.1 of Nepenthes mirabilis. Taxonomy (NCBI): domain Eukaryota; kingdom Viridiplantae; phylum Streptophyta; class Magnoliopsida; order Caryophyllales; family Nepenthaceae; genus Nepenthes; species Nepenthes mirabilis. The sequence goes on from JAODPA010137725.1 coordinate 4,226, forward strand.
GTAAATAACGTTCGAAGTACATTTACCTGATCTCGATCTACCGTTAATTTTACCCTGAGCATATCAGAATGGCCGATATTTCCTTTCCTCTTCCCTTCTCCCCTTCTTCTCCCTCGTGCTACTGCTGCTGCTCCCAAAACCCCCCTCCCTTCAATTAAAATAGAATTGGATCAGAACGCTGGGGGGTGGGGTTAAAATCCCGCCTACGCTTGAGTGTGTGGCCAGTACAGGGTTGCTGCCAGGCACTCGCTGTAGTGCCTTGGGCGCACGGCAGGCACCACCCTGCTGTTTTGCTGGATTTTGCTAATTTTTTCACTTTTTTACTTCCAATCGACATTCTTTCATATATATTTAACATTATCTTGATTATTTTTATTTTTATTAATCCCAAATTATCATGTTTCGAGTCGAAGATCTCACAGACCAGATCCATCCTAACCATGAAATCGAGTCATGGCCGGTGTGGTCAACATGATCATGACCGATCAGCCAAGATCCAAGCGGATTACAAGGCAAGTAAGCATGGTGGAAGAAGTAGAAGACGGAAGAAAATGTCACTAGTTTTAGTGATAGTGACAAGAATCATGTAACTTCCCCACATGTCGATCCCGTTGTTATATCTGCACTCGTTTCGGATGGTACTGTGGATTACCAACTAAAATGAGTTTTCATTGATAATTGAAGCTCAAAATATTTATTCTATCTCGATACTTTCTTTAAACTTGGATTAAAAAAGAACTAACTAAAACTTGCTGAAGGGCCACTGTATGGCTTAGACAATGAGCTTGTGGATGTTCAAGGAACGATACAGTTGGAGGTCATCCTAGGCACGTACCCTAAAACGGCAAATCATACATTAACCTTCTTGGTCGTTGACCTGTCCTCCGTATACAACGCTATCCTAGACATGTCATGCCTAGTAGCATTCAAAGCCGCCACTTCGATACCGTATTTAAAAATGATGTTTCCAATCGCATTCGGTATCGGTGAAGTGCTAAGTGACCAAGTGACTGGGCGGACATGTTACATGTCCCAAATTGCGCCAAGCAGCAGTGGACGGCCTATAAGAGAGCTGGACCACTAAGACGAGACAACCTTACAACAAGCATAATTCGGCGAAGCAATCAACTTAGTACCACTAAATCCGAAGGAACCAGAAAGGTGTGTTCAAATTGGGGGCTCACTCGCTGGACTATTGCGTGACGAGCTGATAGCGTTCTTGAGACAAAATGCTGATTTCTTTGCGTGGACATTCGCTGACATGCCTGGGATCCTGGCTGGAGTAATGGTTCACAAGTTGGGCCTCGATCCCAACCGTAAGCCCATTAGACAAAAGCGGAGGAACCATTCAGTGAAGAAGCTCGTTGCTATCCGGGAAGAAGTAAAGAAGTTTCTAGACGCCTGCTTCATCAGAGATGTCCAGTATTCGGATTGGCTCTCCGACGTTGTCTTGGTAAAGAAAAATAATGGAAAATGGCGGATGTATGTTGACTTCACCAACGTCAACAAAGCCTACCCAAAAGACAGCTTTCCATTACCTAAGATCTGCCTGTTGGTAGACTCAACTTCTGGACACGAGCTACTAAGTTTTATAGACGCATACTAGGGTTACAATCAGATTCGGATGAGCCCCGATGATGATGAGCATACCTTGTTAATGACTGACTAAGGCACATATTGTTATAAGGTCATGCCTTTCGGTCTGAAAAACGCAAGTGTCATCTATGAAAGGCTTATGAATAAGATGTTCGAGAAGCAGATCGGCCGCAATATGGAGGTGTGTATATCGACGACATGCTCGTTAAAAGTAAGACTACTAGCGACCATATTCACGATTTGGTCGAGGTACTCCGTGCGCATTAGATGAAGTTAAATCCTTTAATGTGCATATTCGGAGTATTCTCAAGAAAGTTTCTGTATTTCATCATCTCTCAACGAGGGATCGTAGTAAACTTAAAGAAGATTAAAGCCCTCATAGACATGTCTCTGTCGCGGAGTGTCAAGGAAATCCATAGGCTAACCGAACTATTGGCAACCTTGTCCCGCTTCTTGACAAAGTCGGGGACAAGTATCAGCCTTTCTTTAAGGTTTTGAGGGGGATTAAAGTAAACAGCTTCCAATGGACTGCAGAGTGTTAGGTAGCCTTTGATAAGTTAAAGTAGTACTTGGCCAATCCGCCATTGTTGATGTCCTCCAGAGACGGAGAAAAGTTGTACCTTTACTTGCCAGTGTCAAAAGTGGCTCTTAGCTCTGTTCTTATTCGCCAAGACTCCAACTCTCAGCGGCCAATCTACTATGTGAGTAAGACGTTGACCGGCGCAGAGACATGCTACCCGCTTGCTGAGAAGCTGGCTTTGGCACTTGTTTTTTCAACCCGCAAGCTTAGATCATATTTTTAGGCTTATCGCGTGGTTATCCTGATTGACCAACCACTAAAGGGTATCCTCTAAAAATCTGACTTTTCTGAACGGCTAGTTAAGTGAGCTATCGAGTTAGAAGAGTTCGACATCGAATTTCGGCCCAGGCCAGCTATAAAGGAGTAGGCTCTAGCGGATTTTATTGTCGATATTACAACCCCAATTGTCGATGAGCACCTCACAGAGGACACGTGTCATCACCCAGAAGTGCCGGAATGGGTTCTCAACGTGGATGGTTCGTCTACGAGTTCAGGTAGCGATGCTGGAGTGGTCCTAAGGACCCCAGACGGGTTTGAGGTGAAGTACTCCCTCAAACTCGACTTTTCAGCCACTAAGTGGTCCTAAGTACGAAACCTTGTTGGCCGGATTATGGTTAGCTAAAGAGTGCTTAGCTAGGTGGTTAATCGTCTACAACGACTTGGTACTAGTTGTTAACCAAGTTAACGGGAGTTTCAAGGTGTGCAACTTTCTCTTGGCCAAATACTTGGCCAAGGCGAATGATGCCATACGGAGATTTGACAAGTTGAATCTAGTCCACGTCCCCAGAACTGAGAATTGGAAGGCCGACTAGCTTGCCAGGGCTGCGATGTCTAACGATCCAGAGCAATACTCGAGGGACATGATGGAGATTTTAAGCACTCCCAATATAGAGGAACAGTAAGCGATGTAAGTCTCCGATGCTGAAAACTGGATGACACTTTATTGGAGATATCTGGCGGATAGAGCACTGTCAGAGAACATGGACGAAGCCAAGCGGATCAAAAAGACGGTCGGCTAGTACACTATAGTTTATGGACGGCTCTATCACCGTGGCTACTCGACTTCGTACCTGCAGTGCCTTACTCCCAATGAGGCTGACTATACTTTTAGCAAAGTTCACCTTAAGATATGTATATTACATATAGGCAGCAAAAACCTAGCGTTCAAGGTCATGTGCTAGGGATATTACTGGCTAACGATGAAGAAGGACGCCCTGGAGTTTGTGATGAAATGTGAGAATTGTCAGCTCCATGGCAATCTTCACCACTAGTCACCTGCCGAGTTTAGATCCCTCCAAGCTCTTTAGCCTTTCACGCAATGGGGACTCGATATTCTCGACCCATTTTTCATCGCGATTGGGTAAAGGAAGTTCATCATCGCAGGCATTGACTACTTCACCAAGTTGGTCGAGGCCACTCCGCTAACCAAGATCACTGAGCATAATGCTTTAGAAGTTATTCGTCAGAGCACAATGTCCAGATTTGGCGTTTTCGAGGTTATCGTGACTAACAACGAAACCCAATTCTCAAGAAAATGCATCACTTAATATTACACCAATCTCAACATGAAATTGGCCCATATTTCGGTGGCATACCCCTAAGAAAATGGATAGCTGGAGGTTACCAACCGTACACTACTCCACTGTTTGAAGATTAAGTTGGAAGACGCAGGGGGCTCCTGGGTAAACGAGCTGCCCTTCGTCTTATTGTCATATCGGATGACTCCAAAGGAACCAACTCGCGAGACACCCTTCAATCTCTGTTACGAGATTAAAGCAATAATTCCGATTGAGATCGAGCTCCAAGTCTAAGGTTTGAAACTTTTGACCCACTTGGTAACTCACAGAAACTCAGGGAACATCTAAACTTGCTAGAGGAAGCCCGTGACGCTGCCAAGATGCGGACTGCAGCCTACCAGCAACAAGTCGCTCGCTATAATAATAAGAAAGTGAAAGCGCGGCAATCTGAAATTGGAGACTTGGTCTTGCGAAGTATAGAGGTTACGGGCAAGACCGTCAATCAGAACAAACTTTTTTCCTAATTGGGAAGGTCCTTTTCTAGTGTTAGCCATCTTGCAGAATGGAGTATACAAACTCCGAACCTAGAACGGCAAGTTGATCCTACGTAGGTAGAACGCGATCCACTCAAAGTGCTACTTCCAGTGAGAACCCTGGTAGGTCATTTGTGTGGTATAAGCATGCTTGTAACATTACATTGTCATTAATAAAAGAAAAGCTTTTTTGCACTTGCATTATGTTGTATGTCTTTTCTCTCTTTTTCTTACATATGAATGCTTGTTTGCAGGTTGCACAAAATAAACGACCTAAACTGTCCCTAAATTGGGCAGATTTTCATCCGTTTGTAATTAAACTCTAGTCATATTGTTAGCCCGTAAGCGGTCGAATTAAACTCTGGTCATCCAGGTAGCCCGTAAGCGGTAGAATTAAACCCTTATCATCCAAACGGCCAGTAAGTAGTCGAATTAAACCCTAATCATCTAGGCGGCTCATGAACGGTCAAATTAAATCTTGGTTATCCAAGTGGCCTACTCGCGGTTTAACTCCAAACCTTATGGGGTTTAAGCGGCAAGCATGATGGCCTCCTCCAATAGGAGTTAATGTTGTCAGTCTACGACGGTCAACATCCCAGGAGCAAGTGTTCCGTCCAAAGTCGGCCGCCTAAGATCAAACACGGGCAGTGTCACTCAAGCCTCAACTCACGATCGGCTTGGTATGACTTCAGGATGACTTAAATCCATTTGAGAGCATAGCAGACGTCTCCAATGTTGCAGGATAGATGGACAACTTGTACAAGGTGCACCAAGTAGGCACGATAATACAAAGGGCAAATAGCTAAAGGAATAGCTAATAAAAGGGAAGTTATGGAACATAGTATGTTGGTAAAACAACTATTTTATTGATGACAAAATTATTCTTACAAATTACATCAAAAGGTAAAAAATAAGGGATACAAAATCTAAGGAGCAGAGTTCCCTGGAGGCGGCGGGAGAGGCCTCACACACTCTGGGACTAGTCCACGAGGCTCTCACATCGCCGGGCAGTATGGTTCACAGGGTTAAGGACACCAATGGAAAAACCAATGGAAAAATCAGGATCCACCAGATGGACAATGCTATGGCTGATGTTGATGCCTTTCCATAACCGTGCCTACAGCACCTGAAAAACCTCATGAGGGCATATGCAAGTGGATAGCTCATTCTCTAACGAGACTATCTTTCTCAGGAGCTCGTCAGTAAGCCCTGTAGTCCTGGTAGCCTTCTCTTTTAATCTCGCATTTCTTTCTCTCAACTCAGACAATTCCGACTGGAGAGCGGCCTTCTCCTCCAAGTGCTAGGTTGTCAATAAGTTCACCTTCTTCTCGAACCAGACAATCTCTTCCTCCCGATCCTGAATGACTGTTACGTAACCCATCTCTGTGGAGGATGATGAAGAACAAGGCACTAACATCGCAGCCCTCTTCCACCTTAGACTGCTGGGAGCATCGTTGGTGGATGGTGCGCCGACTGCATTGATGGAAATGGTGCCAGCCTTCCTCTTACACCATGAGGCATCTAGCGGCAGTCTGATCTTCTGGACCGGAGAAGGAGGACCACAACGAGCTTTCTTAGCTTCCTATTTAGAAACCAGGTGATCCCTCCTAAGCTCGTTAGGGTATTTCCTCACCAACGCCAGCGGTGGCTTCACGGCCTCCACCTCATCACTCCTGGGCATCTCGGTGAAAATCCTGGGGACCTAACCCCAATCTCGAGACAAGGGCCATGAGTCACCAACGCGCACGAAGAAGTAACGATCCTTTCAATTTTTTAGCGAATCGTAGATGGCCTCACTGACAGGAAGGTCTCTGGGGAAAAGGGAGATCAAGTTCCCACTTTGGGTGAATCGAAATATCACCCTAACCGCCTCCTTCGTTAGTATCTGTGAATGCTAGCACAGAAAGATGCAAATTGTGCAGAGGAAGCGCACGGCATTGGCGTGGAGCCGTAAGATGGGAACTTGGAGCGCTGTAAAAATGTGCAACAATTCCTCTGGAACGGGGATGCGAAGCCCACTCCTCAGATGAGCCTCATACACGGTGATGCAGCCCTGAGGAGGAAAGCAGGCCCTGTCGTGCTCACTGGGTATCACGGGGACGATCTCACGTGGAATGTTGAATTCCACGTACAGCTCTCTCACCTCACCAGAGGTATTCATAGAGGCAATTTCAACAATAGAAAGAGCCATGGAAACAAACGGAAGAAGAGCAGCAGAGATTTAGAAAATTTTCAGCGTGATAAAGTTTAATTGACGGACTAGTTTTTATAAAGGCACGCAACCGTTGACAAAGCAACGCCTCGAAAATGCACACCCATTATGGTGGACATGTGTCGCAACCGGAAAAGGCACAGTCAAATCAGATCTTCTGTAGAATTAATTACCGGGGTCGCAAATTCACTGCGTGTTGAGACGTGACAAACTTTTTGTCTGACAGTCCAACGTCATGATGGCGTGTCATTTTAATTCCCACAAGTTCTCCGAATTTTGGCAAGAGCGGTCAACGAATCTAGTTAACGATATTTTTCTCACAAGCTCTCCGGATTTTGGCCAGAACGGTCAACGAATTCGGTCAACACTGCTCTTCACGCTCAGCTCTCCGGATTTTGGCCAGTGCAGTCAACGAATCCGGTTAACGCTACTTTTCATGCTCAACTCTCTGAATTTTGGCAAGAGTGGTCAACGAATCCAATCAATGTTGCTCCTCTCGCTCAGCTCTCCAAATTTTGGCTAGAACAGTCAACGAATCTGGTCAACATTTCTGTTTCTGCCGAGTTCTCCAGATTCTTACCATAGCGGTCTATGAATCCAGTCATTGTTTCTTCCAATTCAGTTCTCCAAACTTGGTGTTACGATTAATAGCAGCAAGCGACACGATCAGCAGACCAAATACCATTGCCAATTTTAAGCTATCCCGAACAAGTTGCCCAGATAGAAACGTCCCATCATGAACATGTTGGAGGTCGGAGTCTCAAATCACTAGCATAGGAGGCTAGTGATGGGGGAGCCAGTAACGGGTTGGCCCACAAAAGAGGAAACAATCCAAATCTGCAACGACCCAATTCTACCTAGACGGTCAACGCTTTCATTGACCAGATGAAAAGCAAGTGGGTCGGTGGAGCCCCAAGAGTAGGACGGCCCATTAAAGCCTAGAACGGTCAACGCTTTCGTAGACCGGAGAGGTAGCCAGTAGATCGGTTGGGGCCCAAGACTCGCACGGCCCAAGTAGTAATTGGTCCACGTGTCCATCTCAAAGCTACAACGACCATCTGTCCTAATTTCTCGCCTCTCCAAATAGGCAAGCTCTATTATAATAGTTATCTCTAGAATCAGTGCATATCCTTGGATAAAGGCACCAGAATTTATACGTTATCTGCTGGAAACCCTAACAGTTACAAAATATAGAAGGAATGAGATTATTTTCTTGGACTGTTACAGCCAGAAAAGCGCTCACGCCTGCGCCAAGGAAGGTAACAATCCTTAGCAGAGCACGGGCATCTAGCCCTTCTGTATAAGGAAGGTAACTCACGACCATGACTATAAAAGGCCATGAAAGCTTCTTTCAAAAGCACGCTCTCAAATACGCATTAAAGCGTCTGCAAAAAGCTTTCAAGCAATCTCAAGCTCTTAAAAGTTCTTAATCCCTCTCGAGCCCTCTAGCGCTATCTCTCTCAACTTCTAGTTGTCTGCGAACTTTGGGCTGAGAAGTTCTACTCCTCACAAGCAATCACCTAAATCACTCATCCCATGAGTGCGTACCCACCTACACAAAATACTCATCAGCATTCATACTATATTTGTTGTATCCATCTTCTCATTTCGGAAGGCCAATTACTGATTTGAGCGTTGGAGTGTTTTTGATGGGATCAAATTCCACCGTCACCTAACCTCTTGCTTGAAATTGTGGTGTGCAGGACCCAAAGTTAAGCGAACATAGATCGAAATTCGACAGACAGCTCGGCTCGAATTTGTTCAAATTTGGATCCAAAACGCATCACAATAGATAGTCAATGACCACCAATTTATCAGTACTTCTACCTAAATTTGTTATGTACCTCCTAAAACAAGGCAAATCCAACTAATTAATTTAAAAACCTCAAGTTTAAATAATGAAATCTAGCCCAGTCAAAAATGGCCTTGACCAAACGGTCAAATTGTCGAGTAGTCGAATAATCGAATGTACAAGTGATTGAATAGACACAGAATAAATGGGATAAAAGATCTGAATTGCTAGATATTCAAATAATAAATTAGACGGTTAATATGGTCGAATAGTTAATCATATAGAACATTTAGATGAATCGAGGGATTAACTTAATTGAGCGGTTAAGTTAAACAAGCAATATATACACATTACAGCTAAGCATTACTATCATGTTAATTATCTCTAGAAAATCACTCACTTGAGTATGGTAGATGATTGAACTATTTTGTAGAGTGAATCTTATAACATTTGAATTTTTATTTGACATTGTGGCGTATAGGATCTGAATGTAAGGCTCAATAGTTCCACATGACTTCATTTGAATTATTATCTAGATTCCAGTTACACATTATTAGTGTCGTCTATCGAAAAGTTAAGTCGTTCGTTTATACTTGATTCAAATTGCACTCGCTTGAGAACCTCATTAACTTACGGTTTCTTCAATAAATCAAAAAAGATGGTGAACATAAGAGCGCACATACAATGAAGCTAACCACCAAAAAATGTCCCCTATTACAGCATCCTCTGAGAAGAAGGTAGTAATGAGAGTGCTCACTCACTGGCCATTTTGAATATCAGAGCCTTAGCTGCACAAATTTAAGATATATCGAATATGGTGAAATTCCTATGGAACAAAGTTAAGTACTAATCCCAAAAGGTTGATGTTCCCTAACCGCAAGTTTTCGACCTTAAGAAGGATGTCAAAAGGAATAAAAGTTGTCTCAAGAGGGAGTCACCCTTTGCCAAGGATGCTTGCGGCTCCTGAGTCGCACATATGCATTATTCTTCTCACTCGAAGGACGTTTAAACTTTGAGACCAAGGAAGAGAATCTTGAGCGGCAAAATCCTTTTTATACACGAGATTTTGGACACCCTACAATTCGGGAAAAGGTTCATGCAGTAGCATGCCCTAAACTCCTTTTTGGCTAAGTAGGCACCGAGCATATCTATTAATTATTCAGAGTTGAAAACATTCAACACAAAAATAATTACTTCAACAATTGAAGTGGAAGAACTAATAAAAAAGATTAGAGTAGCAGGTTTTTTAAGGAAATATTATTGGTTAGAAAAATCAATTTGGTCGAATACCGTCCACCTCAAAAAATTAAAGGTATCGGTTTCCTCATAAATTTAAAATATTAGTATTGAAGCCATATGACAGAAATATTGATCCGATGAATTATTTAGACCACTTTTAAATGCTGTTGGGCTTCTAAAATTTAGAGGACGCCATGCTTTGCCTCTATTTTCCTTTGACCATAAAAGAAGATGTAAGAATTTAGTTTTATAAGTTAGGGTTGAATTCAATTTGAACTTTCTAGAAATTAGCTAATCAGTTTTCATCTTATTTTGCTTCAGCCAAAAGGAAGAGAAACAACTTGGGCATCTTGTCAGGATTGGATCGGTTGCCAATGGGAGCATAAAATATTTTTTAGCCAAATTTAATGTTGAGACCTTAGGCATATCAAAGCTCAAAGATGATGTGAATTTGAATGCCTATGTGGTTAGAATTCAACCAAGTAACTTTTTAAAATCTTTAATTTATTAGGACCCCAAGACATTTTTTAAGGTGAAAGCAATCACTCAGACTTACATCGCAGTGGAGGTCAATGAAACCAAACGGCTAGAATACTCAAATTATGAGCATCACTTGTGGTCAAATATCGGAGAAAAGAAGAGAAACGGTGGCAGTCCATCCATTTGGGATCATCAAAAGCAACAAAGGCCCGATTATAGTGTTTGTAAAAAATACAAGCCGTCAAATCTCATGCCATTTACTGACACCTAGATAAACATTTTGACGTAAATTTAGAATAAAAAAATTTTGAAATGGCTCAAATCGATCAAGAACACAAAAGAAGGAGACTATTCAAAATACCGCCTCTACCATTGATTTTTAGGGTATAATACTGAAGACTGCCAAACACTTTAAAAGAAAATTGATACCCTAATATAACAATGTATCTCAAAAAGTATGTACACAATTCTGGGTCTACTCTAGGTAAAGATAAGGATGAAGAAATGTTGCTCGAGCAATCATGAAATTAAGTAGTGGCGGGAATTATTAATATGGTATCCACCAGACTTGCTTGTTCAGAAGCTTTAGATCATCTAGAATAAGCTTCTTCTAGTAAAAGTCACCTCTTCAAATTCTTTTGAATTTGGTATTCTTGGATAATTATGCTCTTCATCGGATCAGGATCTAAAACAAAAGTTAATAGAGTTTTTGTAGAGCAATGCAGACATATTCGCTTGAACACCGACAAATATGCTATGTATTCTAACAGAAATAATAATTTACAAGTTGAGTCTCGTCTTTAGAAGTAAGCCTGTTGATAAAAGCAACAAAACTACTCTGTGGATAAACTCTTAGCAAGCCAAAAAGAGGTTAATAAGTTAACCGATGTTGAATTTATTAAAGAAGTCAATTATCCGGATTGTTTATCTAATGTTATTCTCGTAAAAAATTAGTTACGGAAATTGGAAGATGCTCGTCGACTTCACATATGTGAATAAAGTATGTTCAAAAAATAGTTTGCCACTTTCAATGGCCGATCAGCTAGTAAATTTAACGTCCTGGTACCATTTATTAAGTTTTATGGATGTTTATTCTAAATATAATTAGATTTGGATGAATCCAATTGAGAAAGAGATGACCTCATTTATGACTTATTAAGGGTCTTACTACTACAAAGTCATACTTCTCATCTTGAAGAATGTTGGAGCAATATATCAATGATCGATGAAAAAATGCTTAAACAACATATCAGAAAAAATATAGAAATATACGTTAATAACATACTTGTCGAAAGCGTGCTCACCGATGACCATATTGATGATTTGATCAAGGCATCTGATATACTTAGAACATATCAAATGAAGTTAAATTCAACCAAATACATCTTTGATATAATCTCTCCAAAGTTCTTTGATTTTATAGTCTCACAATGTGAAATAATGGCAAATTGAAAAATAATTAAAGCAATAATGGATATATAATCATATATGACTATTAAAGTGATCTAAAGATCAACCAAGCGACTTATAACCTTATCCTAATTTATGGCTAAATAAGCTGAGAAATTCTTCAAGTCATGAAGAGGAGAAAAGACAAGTAGTTTCTAATAAACAGATGATTATTTGACATATTCACTTTTATTAACTCGTCCTAAGGAAGATGAAGAATTATACTTTTAACTGGCCATTTTGGAAACAGCTTTAAGTGCTCTATGGTCGCAGAAGAGTTAGGAATATAACAATTGATATATTATGTCAGTTAGATCCTAATAAACTCAAAGACTCGGTATATACGAATAGATAAAGTTGCTTCAGTATTAATTTTTACTATAAGAAACTCTGACCATATTTTTAAGCTCATAAAATTATGATATTAGCAAATCAACCCTTAAAAAGGATTTTATAGAATTTAGAATTATCCAAATGCTTGATTAAATGGCTAATCTTTTTTTAAGAGATAAATAGATTTTTTTTATCTTATTTATCAAAATAAT
>JAODPA010137736.1:0-16168 GCA_025585075.1 Nepenthes mirabilis
GTTTCCGTGACATTTTGGGATTTATGAAATTACTAATATTTAGAATGCATCTCAGGTTTGATGAAAAGAAAAGAAAAAAAAAAATTTATACTCATAATTTTATCATATGAATTAGTATTGTTGACGGCTTTTGATGATATTAAAAGTCGGGTCGTCACAGAAGCTCTCGCTTCTCTCTTTGATTCCAAATTTCGATTTCAAATTTTGTCTTCGAATTTGTCTGCGTCGCAGATTTCAAATTAAGCCGTTTCTGCTTAATGGCTGGAATTGATCAACCCTTTTGCGCTCCTGATTTTTTTCGGGAGGTGCTGTTTGACGATTTTGTCGTCTTTTGTGCTTCTCGAAGAATCTGGCGCTGACGAAGGTTTGTTCTTCTGCTAGCTTCTAAGGTTCGTTCCCAGTGTATTTCCTCCTGTTGGTCGGGTTGGGGGATGCCGTGCTGTTCAGGCTTGGATCTACTGGATGTGGTTCTGAAGAGCTGGCTGAGGACTGCTTTGTTGCAAGAGATCCTTCGAGTGCTTTGGATTTCCTTATGTTCGCAGCCAGCGGCTGTGATTTCCTTCTGAGAGAGATGTTTCCTTTTTGGTTTTTCAGATTGGGATGAAGACTCTGGCTTCGCTATGGGTTTTCGTTCGGGTCTTTTGCCTTCGATGATGTTGGGCTTCCTTGCTCTGTCTGCTGGGGCTGTGAATCCCTATTCTCTTGCTGATGTACCCGGTTTGGTTTACTGGGCATTCCGGTTTCTCTTTCACAAGATCCCGGAATGGGACGCCTATTGATTTGGACTAAGCGGCCTTTCTGGGCAAACCGCCTGCTTCTCTCACACACTCCAGTATGGGTGGCCTGGCTGGTTTCTTGCAGGAGGTTTCTTTTGAGCAGTCCGGTATGGTCTACTGGGCATTCCGGTTCTCTCTTTCACTTGACCCCGGAATGGGTCGCATGATGACTTGGAAGAAGTGGCTCTTCTGGGAAGCTAAAGCCCATTTTGGCCGCCTAGAGAGAGAAGCTCTCGCTTCTCTCTTTTCAAATTTCAATTTGAAATTTGTCTTCGTCTTCAGCGGGCGTTCCAGGTTTCTGCCTCTGCCGGGCGGCGCCGGAGCCGGTCACGGCCGGTCTCCTGGGTGCTTCGCCCGGTTCCCCTGGGTTTCGACCCCACCTCTCTTCCTCTTCGCTGCTCAGATTTGTCTTCGTCGACCTCTTCGTTTCTGAGTCTTCGATTCTCTCTAGTTTGCCTTTCAAATCTCAAACCTGAAATTTGAGGCCCTCTTGTCCTGTCGCCATAGTTGGCCTTTACTGTCGTAGCGGTTCCTACCTCGGCGCCTGGTGCTTGGGCCGGATCTGCTTTGGATGTTGCAGAGATTCGCACCCATCAGATTCGATTGTTCCAGAGAGATGCTTTGGTTTTCTCTCTGGGTTTTCACTTTTCAAATTCACAAATTTCAAATTTCAAATTTCTAGATTCAAATCTGGAATTGTTTTTCTACGATTCTCTCGCCTCCACAGATGTAGGCTAGGCTTCCATGCCCCTGACTGATGTGGCTGTTGGGACTGTCTGTCCCTGTTTTATGATTCCGTTGCGAAAGCTTCGGCTCTATTTTGGGTTGATCTGCCTCGCCCGATTTCTGATTCCATCTTTGGCCTCGTCGTTGGTTGGGTGAGTAACTGTGGTTTCTGCCTGGTATGGAGTTCGGGCTGATTTAGGTCGCGGCTCTTTTGGTGTCATGCCTTCTGTTGCTGGTCTGCTGCCTTCTCTGTCCATGGTCACAGATTGCCGGTTTGCTCCCCGCCTGACTTGCCTCATGGAAGCTGTATGTGCCCTTTGCCAGGAATACTCCATCTGACCAGATGGCTCTTCGCCTGGTATAAGGTTTGAGATGATGTGGATTTTGCTGCTACGTTGAACTCATAGCCGAGAGGATTCTAGTCTGGGTTCCACCCATTCGTCATTTTGGATCTTCCCCTCTGTTTCTGCCGGTTTGGACATTTGCTGATGTGGCCTGGTTGGCTTTGGCTGGCCTGCAGACATGGCATATATATTTCTCTGGTGGACAGTAATCTCCAATTGCTGTGTGTGGCTCGCTCGTGGTTTTACTGCTGGAATTCGCAGGGAGCTGTGAGCTGATTTTGCTGTTGCTGGTTCACTGGCAGTGTAGATGTTTTGCTGGATTGCGCATTTTGTCCGGATTGATATGTTTCCGGTGGATTCTGGTGTGTGGTGCGGCCTTTGTTGTAAGGAATTGGCTGCAATTTTGGACTGGGAATGGCCTTTCTTGTCCATGGACTCCTTCCTGGTTTAATAATGCTGGTGTGGGCTTGCACTCCGGATGGGTGGTGTCTGTCATCCTCGTGCTGCTGCTGAGATGCATCCGAAGTTCCTGATGGAAGAGGTGCAGCCAGGCGGTTGTTGCGTTGCTGCCCTCTGGGAAGTCCATCGTGACTTTGATGCAAATTGCATTTGTTTTGTACTATACTGCTGGATGAGGCTGGGGCCTGGAGTTAAGGTTTCGTTTGTGTTGGTGCTGCTATGTTCAACAGCCGAAGATGGTGCTGCTGGTCTCGGTGCTGGAGCATTCTGCTGTCGTGCCTTGCCATGCCACTGTGTGAATTATGTGTGTCAGCTAATGCATGCTATGTTCTGTTTTGTTTATGATGGAAATGTCATATTTTGTCATTTTCGGTAAATGTTGTCCTCCTAGAGGCTATTTTATTTATTCAGATGTAATGTCCGCTCGGGGTATGCCCTAGCATCCTTTGTTTTATCTTCAAGTCAAAATACTTGGAGATAAAACATATTTTTTGTACTATTTTTCTCCCATTAATCCAAAATACTTACTTACCAAAAAAAAAAAGCTCTTCTGGGCATTCCGGCTCCTTCTCTCACATGCTCCCGCCTTGTAGAATTTGGGATGCTGGTGGTTTGGGGGCTTCCTGCTATTTCATTGTGTCTGCTGCGGTATGGATGGAGGTGTCATTATGGCGTCGCCCATCTTGGTCTGGAAGGTGAATCTTGGGCAGGATGGTGAGCTGCTACAGGTTTGGAGTTATGATCCTGATTATGGATGTTTTAAGACGTCTGTAATGGGGATCTGCTGTGAGCTTCTGATGCCGTGAGACACTGTGCTCATAGACATGAGGATTCCAGCTTGGGTTCCACCCATTCGTCGAATTGGATCTTCCGCTCTGATTTTGCCGGTTTGGATGTTTGCTATCGTTGCCAGGGTGGCTTTGGCCTGGCCTGCTGACGTGGCATTTATGTTTCTCTGGTGGCCAGAAATTTTCAATTGCTGTGTGCAGGCTTTTGCCGGATTGCGCATTTTGTCCGGATCTGTAAATGTTTTCGGTATGCACAGGCTTATATGCCGGTTTGGAATCCGAACTGCTGGCGTGGAATTGGAGCATTCCAGTTTCTACACTCTATTGCTCCCAGTTTGGAATTCAGCTCCAACTGCTGAGATGGCTAGATCGGTGTTCGTCTGCTTCATTGCCGATTTGACTTTGCATAGTGCTGTTGCTGGCTGCAGTAGTGCAGGAGTGCAAGGTTACGTCTGATGCGATTGCTGGAGTTGGAGCTGGCGGGTTTGAATTCAGCCATGTACTTGCTGGGTGCCACCTTTGTTGCTGGACCCACTGGTGGACTTTACTGAGGCCGAGTTCAATTGCTGATTCCATTTGCCGTTGTCGACTATTGGCCGGTTTGGATTTTATGTGGCCGGTTTCAATTGCCGTTTTCAATACGGCTTCAATTGCAAACTTGTGGCCGATCTCAAATTGCCAGTCTCAATGCCGGTTTGGCTTTGTTGCTCATATGCCGATTTGGACTCGTTCTTGCCGGTTTGGAATTGTCGCCGAATGGGATGGCTGTGCGGATGCCAACTGGATGTGCTGAGCGCCAACTGCTCCTCTGTTTAACTGAATTTTGGATATGATGCCCACAGGTTGTTAGAACTTGTGTTGTGTATCTTTTCTTCTGTTTCATGTATTTTGATGTACTATCTGCTCAGGGTATGCCCTAGCGCGTTATGCATTAACTCCAAGTCAAGATACTTGGTTTTATTGCATTGTCTATGTAATTTTTTCTCCCATTAATCCAAAATTCTTACTTACCAAAAAAAAAAAAAGGGTAGCAGCAATGAATTGGCACAACCTACCTGTCCCAGGTTGGCTACAGATACCCGAGCAATAACAATAGTAGCATCATTGCATCAAACCCCAGCATGACCAAAGACACCCGAGCATCTTCAGCAGCAACTATAATGTATTATGAGATACATCGTTACTTTTACACCAAATCCAGCTTTCTGAACCATGCCAACTAACCTTCCACTCCTATCTGCCCATTTGCAGTGTTCACAAGACGAAATGCAACACCCATAAAAATCAACTGCCTCAGGCAGAGACTACATCAGTTCTGAAAAGCCAGGGGCACCCACATGCACATCTACTTGAACAGCCAAGCAACAAACTGGAAGGTTCCAGTAGCAGCCATCGGCACCCAATTTTACTTCAGCATGTTCATAAGACTTTTTTTTTTTGGTAAGTAAAAATTTTGGATTAATGGGAGAAAAAATTACAAAATTGATATTTTATCGTCAAGTATTTGGACTTGGGGATAAAACATAACCCGCTGGGGCATACTCCAAGCAACAAGTACAACCAAAGGTACAAAACAGACCTCTAGGAGGCCAAAGATCTACAGAGCCTATAGAAATCGGAAAAAAAATACATCACAAGCCAGAGGGAAAAATACAGCTTTCCAACCCCCTGAGACCCGAAGCATCCAGCTGTTGAGATAACCCAGCAGCAGCAAAGAAAGATTCAAATAACCACACAGTAATGGGAGCTACAGCAGCAGACCCAACAGCCTGACCACTAGCTTACGACCATCCAAATCACCAGCACCCGCATCGAGATCCACCTCACAAAACAGCGGGTCCAACCCGCAGCAACCCAGGACATCCGGCGCTACAATGAACCAGCAGCTGCATAGAGAATCACTAAGAATCCACAACAGGTCAACCAGTTCAGCGACTGATAACATCGGCCAAGAGTATCTTCATCAGGCTTTGTACAACACCAGCAGCAAAAAAAACAGCCTCCAGCTTATCAATGCCATGCAAACCGCATGGATTGGAGAGTATGAAGCAGCAAGGAAATCGACAGCATCAGCTGCCATCCAGCACAGCATCCGGATTCTGCGCATTCCAGCAGGCATCATAAGAAATCAAGGCGCCACCAGCGACATCATTTTGCCAATGGGTTCAAAGAGCCGACCGTGGGGCTTTTCAGCAGCACACTGCAGCCGTCTTCAACCGCTGCAGTAGAGAAGAACAGCATCGAATCTCCTCAGCAAAGGCAAGTCAGCGAAGGAATCCTGGGCAGCATATTCGGCACCAGCAAGTAGAAGAAACCCCCAGCATCCCTTAGCTGAATGTAGCTCCCATCAGCAGCAATTCAGCTCGAAAACAAACGGCTGACTGCATCAGCAGAGGTAGAACTTTAATCTTTGGGACATCAGTCGGAGGGGATGACAAGCATCCCTCTGAGCTACCATGAGGCATCAGCATACAGGGCCTTCAGGGACAGCACCCAGAAGAGCAACTTCTAATCAATCCAGCCAAGGTTCCTCAGCACAGTCCACCAGCAAACAGCATTCTATAACTCCACCACAGCTCACAGCAAGAGCAAAGTGAGTTAGACAACGCCAATGAAGTGGGCACATTGAAACCCATCCACAACCATCGACTACAGAGTAGGGGACAGCATCAAAGGAAGGCTTAACAGCACCAACTACTTCAGATGCTGTTCTTCAACAGCAGAAACAGAATCAGATTGCATCCGAAAATATTTTTCCACCCTCAACAAGAACAGATCCCATTCCCATCAGGAGATCCAATCTCTTTCATCAGCTGCTATCATCCAACTACTACCAAAGTTGGAACCCATCCCGGCAGAAAACTAAATCCACGTAAGACTTCACTGTTACAGAAATCCAACAAAAAAGGCAGCAAAGGCTACCCCAGCATTTCAGATACAGGCATCAACCAACTACAGCAAACCAGCAATATGAAGATAAAGATTCAAAAGGAAGTAAGTAGTTAAGCAAGGGCATCAGCGCATACAACACAAAGAGGCCCCTGCACCATGTCAAACCAAAAATCACTTATTACCAACCGAAATGACAACAACACTGTCATTGGGGCAAGGCTACGGGAGAAGCCTTAGGTTTTTTGGATTTTTTCTGTTTCCTAGATCTAGAGGGCTTCCAAGAATCGCCTTGTAGATCCAATGCCTCTTGGACAGTTAAGAAATTCCCAGAGGAGCCATCGATAGCCCTCCCCACATAAATGTCAGGAGAGGACACACTGGGGGGTTCAGAGAGCAAACCATATTTTTTTATTATACGTTGGATAGAGATAGGAGTATTATCATTATCTGTATCCTTTTCAGGGCACTCCGTTAAGGGGACAGCAGGAAGGCCGCCCATACGACCAGCTCCATTCGTAAGGCAAATTGATCGGCCCAGGGCAAAAGATAACAAAAAAGGAGCTGATACCAAGTCAGCAACATCGCCTTCTAGATGGGAAAGGTTTGACATTGAGGGTCCAACCCCCGATCCCACAACAGCCTCACAGGCCAATTCTGATCTCATATTACATGGCAAGAGGGCATTGCCATCGGTCATCGACTTCACATAACCTGCGACCAGCCCAGGACCCTTTAACTCCTCACATTGTGGGGAAACTGAAGGAGAATCCAGAGCATGAGCCCTTTCATCTAATTGAACAGAAGCAGGCATCTTAGGCCCAGCAAGCATGTTCATAAGACACAGCAAGCCATGGCATTACTGGATAGAAAGCCATGGATCAGTATACGCTACATATAACATCTAGTGTGCTGGAGACCAGAGACATCACAGTCCCTGCTTCTGCTGGAGAGAGCACATAGACATCAGCAGCTAACCCCACACCACACCTCCAAAATCAGTCCGCCCCAGCAACACCAGCTTTATCCCCCAATCAGCATCAGCAGAAATCAACCGACAGCTGCCACAATACTCAGTTGTCTGTTCACTGTCAGCATCAGCATCCAAGTAGGCTCTGGACTCTCAGCTGCGGTTGAGGGTGTGCAGGGTGTCTGGCATTTAGAGAGAGAAACTCTCTCTTCTCTCCTGAAATTCAAATTCGAATTTCCTCCTGACGTCCGTTCGGCTCTGGCGGCCCCGACGTCGGCCATGGCCGGACTATTGGGGGCTCCTCTTGTTCCGTCCTCGGACCTTGTTTCCCATGGTCCTCCTGTTCCTTCTCTCCCTTCTCAGTCAGTGAAGGAGCAGATCGTCACGAGCGACTTTCCGCCTCTTCTCGTTAACTCTCTCGCCACTCCTAATGGCCCTGACGCTGGCTTCTTATCGCAGATTAAGGGCTCGGATGCTGGCATTTGTATTCCTCCGGACGGTTCTGCAGCTCTCTGCTGTGACTCGCCATGGTCGGGAGCTAAGGACATCCGCTCCCCTGTGTCGCCTGTGAAGATTAATGCAGACAAGGTATCTTCTAATACCATCATAAAGCCTGTAACTGTATATGGTACCGCAAAATCTTGGGCACATGTTGCTTTGGACAAGGGTCTCTGCTCATTTGGCTCCCTTAAATTTTTTCCTCCTCGCGCTGGGTCTGACTTCGATAGCCCGTTATCACCTCTTGCTGAGGTTGTGCAACAGTGCTCTAATTTCTGGGGCGCCACTTTGGTGGGCTTCTTCCCTGAAAAATCTCCCCACTTTTCGGCGGTCAATTCCATCGCTTGGAGAGTTTGGGCACGATTTGGGTTGCGTCACGTTGCTGTCAATGAAAAAGGATTTTACTTCTTTCAATTTGACTTTGTGTCTCAATTGGAGGGTTGTTTGGGTCGTGGCCCCTGGGCCTTCAAGAAATCCCCTATTTTCCTCAAGAGATGGTATTCGGGTTTGACTCTAGATCAGGAATCTCTCACGTCTTTCCCTGTTTGGATCTCGTTGACAAATGTTCCAATTGAATATTGGACTCCATTGGGTTTAAGTTGGATCGCTAGTAGGATTGGCAAACCAATCCTGTGTGATCCCCATACTGCCATGATGGATCGGGTTCATGTGGCCAGAATTTGTGTTGAGTTGAAAAAGGGTGATCCTCAACCTGCTAAAATCAGGATTATGTCGGGTGCTGCTTCATCTGCCAAGCTAATGGAGGTTGATGTTGCCTATCACTCTGTTCCAAGCAAATTAAAGAATCTGCCTAAGGCCCCGGTTCCTGCTGTTGAAGTGGGTGGGTGTACGTCCATAAAACCCACCCCTGTTTTGTCTGAAGTAGTTGTTGAATTTGCATCTCCTGATGCGGGGACCCCTGTTAGGAAGGTTGATTCCTCTTCTGTTAGTGGTGTGTTTGCTATGGATGTTGGGGATTTGGATCTGCAGACATGTAGTTCGGCCATTGTTGATTGCTCACCACGTGGGATGGTATCTTCAATGCCTTCCAAATTAATTGATTCAGTTCCTATTCAGACAACCTATGCTGCGTGCTCTATTTCAGCTGGGGATGTTTCTGAGGATGGTGGGGCTCTCTTTAGGTCTATGAATGATGAGCTTGCTAATGTTGTCACTAACACTGATCACCCTGTCTTGGATGTGGGTGCTTCGTTTGTGGCTGATCATGCTGCCGGCTCTCCACAAAGGCCAATAACAACCCTGGACTACGTCCCAAATGAGGATGGTTCTATGGGGGCGCATCAGCCCTCTATTGCTGGTTTGGATGCAGTTTCGAGCCAATTTAACCAGATTGATGGGTCAAATGGAGTAACTATTTCAGATGAGTTTGGCCTTATTCCTGGGGTCGATGGTCCTACTCCGGAGTCTATCGCGCAGATCGCCCGCAAGTACTCCTTGGTTGATGTTGTAGATGGTTTATTGAACAAGGCTCCATCTGAATTTCAAGATGTCAGCTCGATCCCCTTGCCTAGCTGCCTGGTTAAGGGCTCTGAGGCTTCAGTGGCTGAAGCAGTGCAGCCCTGTGACTTGGGGCGTGGATTGGTCCATGCTCTGCCCAATGTGGATCCTAATGCTGGTGATCCATTGGCCCGTGCCATTTCTTCATTTTCTGATGATAATGGTATCCTGCAATGCCCTGATCTTCACCTGCCATGTTGCTCTAAGGCTACCTGTGTACCAGTGGGACCTTCTTCTGGGAATGTGGCTACTGTGCAGGGCTTGTCGCCTTGCAATCCTGTCCACCAGGCTAGTGGAGTTGCAATCCGGTCACCTTCTGGGAATGTGGATTATGGTAGTGGAGTTGGAACTGCTAAGTCCTTTGCGAATCCTGTTGCTGGTGATGAGGTTTGTTATGACGATCGCCAACGTTATGAGGATGAGCAATTTGCTAGGCAGGCTATTAATGGGTGGGAACGAGTGGCTGCTGAACGCCGACGGCGTAAATCTACCTCCCAGAAAGCCCGGCGACCTCATTCCTGATAATTGCTGCAGTAGATGTAGTTCCCTGGTGGGTTTATGTAGCTGCTCCCTCTGAACTGCTCCCTACTGGGTGGCTCTTGTGCTGGGACGATTGGATTAATGGCCCATCCGTTTGTGGATTTTGCGGACTAGTTGCTGAAAGATGCTTCTAAATTGGGATTTGGGAAGCTCGTTTAGGGGGATCTGATCCTTGTTCGTATGTTTTGGGGTTCTACTGGCCCGTGTTGTACGGCTGGCCTTGTCCGGCTGGGTTGTGGACCTTGTCTGCTTATCTTATGCTGATAATGTGGATACACTCTGGAGGCCCTGAATTGCAGAGTGTATCTGCGAAAGTGCAGTACTGCTGGGTGCTGGCATCTTTCTGCTGCCAGGTTTGTGAGACGGTGGATGCTGTGTTACTGGCAATGGATGCTGTTGGGTCATGGTTCTGAAGCTCGGTGGATCTACTTGTAGTTGTGAAATTAGCTGCAGATTTGTTGGTTTTTTTCCAGTGATGCTGTATTGCTGGTTGCAGATGCTGCCGGTCGATTTGATGCACTGTGCTTGTGTTGAGATAAGTGCTGGTCCATGCTATTGCATTTGGCGGCCTCTATGGCCCGGTTGGTGTGCTGATGTGCATACATTACGCTCCTATTTTCTCAGCTGATTTGGGAGCTGATGTTGCTGCTGGAATATTTGGAGGCATGGTAGGAGCCATCGCTGATGTGGTTAAATTCGATTTTGACCGTCTCTTTTCCTAAAGCTCAATATGGGCATGTTGCTGATCTTGGTGCAGCTTGTTGTGTCCCAGTATGCTGGGCAGTTGCCAGTATGCACTATGCTGTAGCTGGGACCGGATGCACCGCAAGTGGTGTTGTTTGAGGCTGAACAGCAAGATGATGTTGCACTGTTGTTGTTTGAAGCTGATCTTGTAACTTCATATTACTTTTTTTGTTTTTCTGTTGAACGTTGTTCTCTTAGAGGCTATTTTTGTATTATCTGATGTACCGGTTGCTCGGGGTATGTCCTAGCTTTTTATATTTTAAATCTAGGTCAAAATACTTGGAGATAAAACATAGCTTTTATATTTTTTCTTCCGTTAATTAAAAATACTTACTTACGAAAAAAAAAAGCATCAGCATCCAGCACACCAGGGCTTCAACATTACCGCAACAGATTCAGCACTTTCAAATTTGTGAAATAAGCACCTGATTCCTTGAATTCTACCACAATGCAAATACAGCATTTTCAAAGCCCCAATGGATCAAAAAAGTACCAAAAACATCGACCATTGTCCACACCCGGACAGATCAAAAACAGCAATAGCTGCATGGAAGTCAACAACTAGAACCAGCACATTCCACCTCAACAACCATTCATCAACCAAACAGCCTCGACAAAGGAGCCAGACCGTCCAAAATGTTGCACCCACGTTCACAAGCCCATCACAGTCAGGAACGTCAAGCTCATATCAAACACGCACACCGTTTTTTTTTTTTTTTTTTGGGAAGGGGAGGGGAGACAAATTGAGGGAGGGGACAGTACAACATCCAAGAAATAACACCGTCCAAGATCAAGAACACAATACAAATTTTATGAATGGACTAGCAAACCATAACCGGGAACCAAACCCCAACGGAGCCATCCAAACCAATCGTCAATTATCGCAGACTCAGCACGAGAGAGAGGCAAAAACCGCCGAAGATCAACCAGTAGGCAAGGAGGTAGCTTCAACAACAACTCAAATCTAAAACCCCCTTCTTTTTTTTTATTAATAAATACCCCACCGCATCCGAGTCAACCTGGAGACACCCCTGTCAGGCACTGAGATGGTCATTAATTTAAGTCTCACGACATTGACCACCGAAGAGAAAATTTGGGGAATGTCCTGGGGGGATGATTTTTGGAATATACGGTTATTTCGCTCCCTCCATATGAAGTAAACCGTGGCGGCCAGAGATAATCATTTAGAGACAGCCAGAAGGTTTTTCCCTTTCCAAATAGAAACAGCCCAAGATATGTTCTAATTCCATTCGGGATAGAGCCAATGAATACCGGAGTGTCTTCGAACAAGATCTCATAAAGCTCTGGAGAATTGACAAGAAAATAAAAGATGACCAAGGTCTTCATTTTCTGTATTGCAGAGTGTGCATTGAGGAGACAGGTTTGGGATATAATGGAGGCGGTCAAGAGTATTCAATCTACCCTTAATGGCAAGCCAGAGGGTAAAGGCGTGGGAAGGGATATGGGAAGGACCCCACACCAAATGAGCCCAATTAACCTTAGGTTTGGGAGGATGGATGAGATGGTATGTAGACTTAGTCGTGAATATGCCCTTTACATCCCCAATCCACCTCAATGAGTCATTTTGATTGCTGCGGGGAGGATTTTTCGGCATATTCATTGCAAGGTGGGACACCTCATTGTCAAAAGGGTTGGGCCAAGACCATTCATTATTCCTGATTATTGCATCAACCTTAACATCCCAGTTCAAACCCAAAACAAGGCGGGTACGATCAGTACTCACATCACTCAGGGGGCCAAGGGGGTGCCAGTTATCGTGCCAGAGGAAGGTATCAGAACTATCCCCAATGTCCTTGACAGAGTGGGCACGCATGAAAGACCTCAGTTTCATAATCTTGCGCCAACTCCAAGGGGCAGATGCCGGGATTTTCAGGGTCCAAATGCACCGGTCTTTGATTCTGTTCTTATAAATCCATGAAGACCAGGCTGAATTCGGGTCTTTAGTTAAGAGACGCCATTGAAGCTTACAATTGAGAGCCTTGTTTTGGTCCATTAGGTTCTTAATACCCGGCCCACCTTCCGACTTGGGGAAGCAAATATCATGCCATGCTACTTTAGCACTGACTCTGCCTTCTGAGGCACCATTCCAAAGGAAATGACGGAGAATGCACTCAATTGCTTTAAGGATGGTTTTGGGCAAAATAAAAAGAGAGGCCCAATAGAGGTGGATAGAAGAGAGGATGGAGGCAACGAGTTGCAATCGCCCACCAAAGGAGAGCCATATACATTTCCAAGATGTGGTCCTCTTAGTGATTCTGTCAGTGAGGGATTTGCAATTAGAAACCGAGAGCCTAGAGGTGATCAATGGGACCCCCAGGTATCTTATTGGAAGTTTGCCCATTTTAAATCCCATGATAGCAGCTATTTCTTGATGAAGGGTAAAGTCCTTAGAACAGATGAAGATTTCACTTTTCTTCGGATTAGCAGATAGGCCAGAGGTAACGTGAAATTCATCAAGGCATTCTTTGAGGATCTGGGTAGACTGGGTATCAGCCTGGGAGAAGGGGAGGAGGTCATTAGCAAAGGCAAGCAAAACAATCTGTGTTTCGGTGCATTTCCAGTGAAATTTAAAATTATTATCCCGCCTTGCCTTGACCTCAATAATGCCATTTAGAACTTCCATTACAAGGACAAATAAATAGGGAGAAAGCGGGTCCCCTTGGCGGAGACCTTTACCACGTTTGAAGAAGCCAACAACTTCTCCATTGATGTTGAGTGAATACATCGGAGTAGTTTTTTTTTTTTTGGTAAGCAAGTATTTTGGATTAAATGGAGAAAAAATTACAAATTTAATGTTTTATCGCCAAGTATCTTGACTTGGGGATGAAACATTAACTGCTGGGGCATACCCCGAGCATCTAGTACAATCAAAGGTACATAATAACCTCTACGAGGCCAACGTTCTACATAATCAATAGAGAATGAAAAACAATACATCACAAGCCAGAGGGGATGCATCGCTTTCCAACCCCTTATGACCAAAACGCACTCTGGCAAATCACTCCGGCACATTGCATTCCCAACGCAAAAAGCACTCCGGACCAGGATGCACTCCGGAAGAGGATCACTTAGGCACATTGCACTCCGGCAAATGCACTCCGGAGACTCACTCCACAAAATGCGTTCCTGCATTTACCACTCCGGATTGTGTAGCACTCCGTCCCAAGCAGACCGTCCTGCAAAAGCCACTCCGTCCCAATCACTTCGTCCTACACGAGGAGCGAAACTAGCACAAAACACCGGAAATTCGCATTCCGGTAAAATGTACTCCGGAAAGACCACTCCGGCACAATGCACTCCGGGCCTCATAAAGCTCAATGCCACTCCGGCCTGAATAGCACGTAAGTCACTCCGGCATTCAGAGAACACGCAATTCACTCTGGCATTCAGTGTTTCACTCCGGATTTACACAAGGCCACTCCGGCCTAATAATGAGACATGCACTCCGGATTTTATGCCACTCCGTCCTCAAAATGGGCACTCCGGCAAATGCTGAACTGAAGGCACTCCGGACTCAAACCACTCCGGCAATTGTACTCCGTCCAAAAGAGAGCGGCCCGAGCACAAAGCCACTCCGTCCAACAAAGAAAATGGGCCCAGTAGAGCAAATTCACTCCGTCCTTGAAGATGCACTTGAAAAACCACGAAGGCCATTCCGGCTTTGAAGCCACTCCGGCTTTTGAAATGCAATCTGCCATTCACTCCGTCTTTTTGGAGAAAGCCCCAAAGGCCACTCCGGCTTTAAAGTCACTCCGGCTTTTTTTTTAAAAAAAAAAAAAAAGCAAATGCCACTCCGGCCATAAACCACTCCGGCCTAAAGGGACACAAAGCTACTCCGGCCATAAACCACTCCGGTCAAACCAGAGGAGAAGAGGAGGCAGCACATCCAGGCCGCGCGCAGCACCACATGAATTATGTAATGAACCATTGTAGAAGAGCACCATATCCAAGTTTTCACCATCAGTGTGGAGGTGAATAGCCAAGCAACACAGCACCAACCACTTCAGGAGCAAAGATCAGCATCGAATGGCAGCGAGCGACCTTCCACCAGAAGGAACATCAACTCAGCCCAATAAACGAATATCATCACACCTCAACCAGTGGGATCAGCCAACGAAGACTCATCAACCAATGCAGCAGAATAGTTGCAAAGCAACAACATCCACAATTTGGCAGAATTTGCCAGCCAACATCAACTCAGCCCTGAATCAGCATCAGCACTGGATTCACCAAGAACACTGGAATGCCTCCACTCCTTCAGCAGCGCTAAGGCTCCAGCCATGGTACATAGACACATAGAGGCCATAGGCAGCTACATCCACGGGAAGAACCTCCCAACCACCTCATCAGGAAAAGACCAGTAGCATGTCTCAGCAGACAAAGACAGCACACCAAACAAGTGGAGAGACCCACACACACGTAAGTCAGAACAACACTAAGTGGGATAGCACATCAACAACAGCCCATCACAACAACACCCACACGTAAGTCAGAAGGGCAGACCTCCCTCATTATTCTGACCAAAAAACATGCCAGTATATAGCATGCCACAGCACTAAACAAAACAGGATCCCAGGAGCAAAATTCAGACCAAAAAACCCCATCAGCAATTTCTATGAGCTAGATGCGCCTCTGGATTTCCGAGAGGCAGATTTTTTCTTTTTCCTTGACTTAGAGATCTTCCACTCAGCTTCATTACCTCGTAATTCATCACACATAGTGGGATTCGAAGAGTATTTCAAAGAGATCCTCTTGATTGAGTTAGGGGTAAGCATAAACTCATCCAAATCCAAATGGTGATGCCGGATTCCATCCCCCCCCCTTCGTCACCCGGATTCCATGCTCTGGTGTTGCCGGCCTCGGCGACCTAGAAGATTTTGGAGTTGGCTGCGATTTTGTTCGCCGACGTTTCTGACCATCTTTTCTCGCCTTCTGTGTGTGGCGAAGGTTCTTCTTCGGTCGAAGTGTTCGTGGCTAGGGCCCTATGGCCGCTGAGAATGCGTCGCCGCCCATCCTTGAGTCCTCGCATTTCTTTCCAGCTCGTTTCATTGTATCCTAGGGTTTACTCTTCTCTGTCCACGACCTTCAGATTGGGATGGGCTCTCGATGGTCCCTGCTGGCTCTGAGGTGCTGACGCCAGGTTGTTCCCTGGTTTGGTGATGCTTGGCCGATGCCCTGATGTGCCGGCTGTGGTACTGTTGGATGTCACTGAATTTTCTGAGTTGTGGCTTTGGGAGATGCTTCCTCTGGCTTCCTGGGATTACTCATGTCATTGGCAAGGGTTTGAGGAATTGCTGTAGTCGGTTGTTAACTGGCAAATTCTGAATTTGGTGGTTGCTGATGATGGGGTGCTTTAACGCCCTCCTGATTGCTGCTTTATTGTGGTGATCGTGTTGCATTTCATTGGAATGCTTGTGTCTGGCTATCTCAGTCAGTATTTGAAGTTGTTGCTTGGCAACAATTTGCTTATGGGCTGTTGTCTCGGCTTGAAGATTATGATGCAGCCGAATGTTCATTGATGTTGCTCACTGCTCTGGCTGTTTTTTCCCTTTTACGGATTGGGTTGGGGGAGCCCATGTGCTTAAGGAATTGGAAATTCCGGCTGAGGGCTGAGCTGCTGACCTTGGTTCCATTCGGCTGCTAAATGATCTTCCTGTTGTGAGGTAATGCTCTGCCTGATTTGCTGCTTTATTGTGGCGTTCGTGTTGCAATCCTTGGATTGTTTGTGTCTGGCTAACTCAGCCAGTTAGCTGAAGGTGTTACGTTGCACCAATTTTGAATCTTATGAGTTATGGCCTGCTGCAATGATCTTTACTGTTGTCATAGCTGAGGCCAAATGAGATTGTGGGACTTTGGATTATTCCTATGCTGAAGGAAGTTCGGTTGATGCACTTC
>JAODPA010137747.1:0-16167 GCA_025585075.1 Nepenthes mirabilis
AAAACCCTCGGGCACCAGAAAAAATGAGGGAGACGAACGTGCGGCGCAAATATATACTGCGCCGGCCGCTCGAGCGGCCTGGCGAGCGGCTGGCGAGCGGCCAGAATACGGGAGGTTCTGGTTTATCCGCTCGAGCGCCCCATCGAGCGGCTGGCGAGCGGCCAGCCCACGGGTCAGTTCTGCTTCCTCCGCTCGAGCCTCGGCTCGAGCGCCCAGCAGGCGCGAGCCTGCTGGCAGGGCTTCGGCAGCCCGGACCCGAATAATTTCCTGATTTTTCTTCCGATACCAAACCTTAATCATCCCATAAGATTAGTATTGATCATTAACATACTAATCATCTCTTAATTATCGGGTTCTCAAATCCGGAACCTCACAATTATGATACGCATGGGTATGTTGTTGCATAGTTTAGTCTCTTATATATTTTATGGTTTCATGCTTCCGCAAGATCCTTGTTAAGGTTATTGTCTGGGTATCCTTTAGTAGGCATCCTTTCCGAGCCGGCGTTATACCTAAGTTATGACGTCGGTGCCACCGGAGGTATTGTGGTGGCTATGTGATCCTGTGGTGTGTTAACATATATTATACAGTATTAATTACAAGTATCCGATTTACAAATAAAATTCTGCCCAATTTTCTGAAGACATTTATAATGTCAATTATGGGCATCTGTGGATGTAACTATTTACGGAGGGTTATTTAAGAAAAATAACCTGGTCCGTCACAATTGGTATCAGAGAAAGGGATGCCTTAGGATTGATCTGAATCGTATGCGGAAACCTAGGTTAAAGAAGATACTCAATGGCATAGGCTGACTAAGATAAGACGGATAAGATAGATAGTTCTAGTTGCCCTAGAATATATAACCTAGGCTAAGATATAAGAGTGTTTGCTGGATCATGGTACTCTAAGAAATGTGTTCAATATCTTAATTTGTGTCGGTAAACTAATCAGTGTTGTCTTTTCCCGGAAAGGATATCTATGGCCAATTGTGCTGCTGAAATTAAAGTTAAAGTGAGGAAGTGGTCGATCAGGTGATGATGAGGACCAGGTCTCTAAATTTATTGAAGATGGTAAGATCTAGAAGGCCTTGTTGAACAAAAATCGAAAAATGAAATGTTAAAGAATACCTTAAGGATTGACTTTGACTAAATTTGGGTTAAAGAATAGGATTAGAAATGCTTGGATAAGGAAAATCATGAGTTCAAGGTCCGGATAACTCAAACTCAATTCTGGTAAATGTAAATTCGAAAATGGTAAATGGTGACCAGTATTATGATGATTACGTGTTTGAATTCTAAGGAACTCAAAATAGCAAAATTAATGATCATAGGGCGAGACCGGTATTATACTAAGTAAAGTAGTGAAAAGGCAATTGCAACAATCGAATGCTCAGGAAGACAATAAGTATTATAGGATAACTAAATAAAGTTCTTTAATCGACAGGCATTTTTCCCAACAAGTTAAGAAGTATGATTTTGATTTTGATCAAATCTGATTGTAAGCTTGAGAAATGTCCTTGTGAAGGTTGGACGGTGAAAAGGTCTAATGCTTTTGAATCAGAATGCTAAGGTTTTATCACAAGGTATTAAGTATTACCCGTCATAATAAAAGGGTAAGGATTTTAAGTTGGATGCTATAGCTTAACATCGTTCTGAGGATTCTTGGACTAAGTTTCATAGTACCTTTAATATATATATCATTAGAGAGTCTAAGCTTGACAATAACGGCATAGAGATCTGTAACCCTTTGGGTCCATAAGTATGTTGGATTAGTCTGAATGATTTCATAATGTCAATCTTAAGGTGACATTAAGAATGATGGATAAGGTGGGAACAATAGATTGTCTGAACTCTTGGGTAGTGCAGAATCTTCAAAAGATGGGATTTGGATCCTAAAACTTCGGAGGATGTGCGCTCTAAATAAGATCGAAGGAAAAGTCATCTTTGGATGCTTGACATAAAAAAGATTACGGGTCTTAGGGATGTAGAAAAGATCATAAAAATAATTGAAAATATTTATCCTAACTCAGTAGGAATTTCAGAATATATTCCAAGTAGATATAGTCCGATGGAAGGAATAGGAATTGCCCATGGCGCCCGGACACTATTTGAGCTTCTATTTGGAGTTAAATGTATAAATTGACTTGGGATTATAGTTACTCATGCCTCGGATTTTATAGATTACCTGTTGGACGTCCAAAATCTCCAGAATTAATCGATTTGTGTATATGTGCACAATTCACAGGTACTGTTCACGGCTACTATTCACCCGAGAATTTTGGACGACGTTTTGTGTAGTGTTTCCATGTTTAAATGCCGATTAAGTAATATGTATTTGTATATATCCAATTGTTCAATTTGAAAGTTTCGACATGCTCAATTTCGAAGGAATTCATATTTGGAGGCTCTTTAAGTTAATTAGCTCCTTCTGGAGAGAGAGGAAGCTAAGGTACGACGGTATACACGAAGAGGAAGAAAACGGAAGAAATCACTTATTCCAATCCACACTCCGGGTAAAAGAATAACGGTAGATCGGGCCAAGGCAAGTGTACCTCGGACGCCATTTTTCTTTTTTATCGTTTCTTTTGCTTTAAACTTGATGAAATGTAACGAAAATGATGTTGATGCATGATTCCTTTAATTAATCGGTTGGATTTTATGTTTATCCATATTTATTGCAAGATTTAGCTTCGATTTCGTAAATAAGCATGAAAATAGTGTTTGATTTGTCTCGAAAACCATGTGATGAAACTCTAGTTCGAAAATGTTGTGAAGATTGAGTAAATTGCATGATTTAATGTATATGCATGGCATCCATGACCTTAATTTCATGAAAAATGTACAAGTAAGAGACCGATTTGAGTCCGACGGTTTTGGCAAAGCGCTTTGTACGAAAATGAAGAGGTTTTGATGAGTTTTTACCATAGCTTCTGTTATATGAAAGTTAATTGACATCGATATGCAACTTCAAATATAATTTCTTTTCGAAAATATAAACGAACGTATACCGACGAAATTTTCATGTGGACTTAAAGTTAACTGAAAGTATATTGTGAAAGTCTGATTATGAAAAATGTGTTTTCTATAAAGAAATGGTTTCTGTTACTATTATTTTAGGACCCGGGACTGACTACAGTCCGGATAGGTTCTCTGGCATGCCTTAATACCTTACGGTGGTAATCAAAGATAACTCTATCTATGGAGTTATTTGTGGTCCGCCCTACCTCGGGGCGTTATAGTCAGGAGGATTCTGTTACCGGCCTACCTTCGGGAGGCATACCGTACCGATCCTATGAGATGGGATACCCATATGACAGTTACAGGCCTTAGATTGTGTGGAGTGAACACAATCTATCCTTAATTATTCGCCCCCTCAGCTAGTAGGGGATACTGGCAGGGTCTATACTGTTCTATTCCTATACTGTTCTGTTCTGATACTATTCTATTCTGTTCTGTACCGTCATTATTGTACTGATTTTTATTTCATACCGATTACTGTACTGTTTTGAATAAAAGAGACGTTTCTGATTCTGCTTTCTGGATTATAATGATTACTGATTACCTATTTCTGACTACTAATTTCTGATTCCGAAGTATAATATGGTCAAAGCATGTTTTCTCTATTTGCTGGAGTACATTCTGATTTCCGTTCTATTTCTGCACAATTACATGACTATTTTGCATTACTATTTCACTGCTCATGTGCAATACCTTGCTGTGCCTCGGCTCACTATTTTAGTATTTTTTTCCCCTTCAAATGAGACAGTAGAGCTGTTACCTAATGGAAAGGAGTAAACCAATAGAAGCTTTTGAAGGTTTTTGAGGACTTAGAGCATTGTGGAGCCGCTTTTTGAAGAGCTTGTGGATGCAAACACCTAGCTAGAAATATGATTTTGTATACCGATTCCATGTTTATTGATGTTATAGGATAAGTAGATTTTTGTATGAAAAGCTTATAATATGAATGTCGGTAAAAGAAAAAGCTATACTTCTGCAGGTTATTAGTTTACTTCTGCTATATACTCTAGATTTACTGTGCATGTCCTAGATGATATCTCGTTATTGAACTGTTAGCGTAGCTATATTTTTATAGATTTGTGCCATGGATGGTGCCTGTGATCCTGTGTATGCTTGTTGTAGGAGATTGTGGATAATGGATAGATGTGTGCTTGTAATGGATGTTTATACATGACTGTATTTTTGGATTTTCATCCAGTTACAAAGGAGACTCTGCCGAAATTTTTGCAGAATTCTTGCCTATCTTTTAGACCATTAATTGTGTTTCTGTCTGACGGAAGCTTCTGAGGATAAAAAAAAATCTATTCCGTCACAATTGGTATCAGAGAATTGGGATGCCTGAGGAATTGATTGACCGAAAAGCGAAAGCATAGGGTATGTTAAGATTGATCGGATAAATAGATGTGACTTTAGGACAAATCTAGACTTGGTAGTCCTAATTATTTCGGTTGGCTCGCTTAGGACCGAATTAAGCTAGAAATAGAGAATGAGTTTAGCTACCTAGGTCTTGCATCCTTGATAGCGCTTTAAGAGAAGTTTAGCTACGACTTTGTCTTTAGATAAGGGTATCAATAACCGTTATGATCCTTAGATGAAGGCCCATTTGTGGTAGTTGTCGACTGTGAGGTCGAGAGAGCCGTGAGGAGACACCTTGACGTCCTAAACTGATTGGTGCCGATTTAGTGCTTGAGCTGATTGGTATTGATTCAAGGTTTGGGGTAATCAGTTTTGCTTTGAAGTTTAGGCTTGATTATTCGGGGTTGAGGTTCTAAAAAGGACAGTGGATCAATCTGGCCCATATGGCAGATAAGTGAAATTGATGGCTTGAGGCCTATGTAACTTGGAGTCGATTTTGGGAAAGAAAGTTTAAGGATACTGATTTAGTATCAATTCGTAGTGATCAAGTGTATGAAAATTTTGGATAATGCAAACCCATCGGAGTTGAGAAAGGTGTTTGCAGATGTTGATGTGAAAGGTATTGATAGGATATTATACCTTTCAGTCAGGTTATGAATTCTGAATAAGAGACAAAACTAATCAAACCGAGAATAGGTGTTAAATCCAATTAGTAACGAGAACACCCCTTGAGTCAGTTGATAGACATTAAGAAATCTGACTATGAAGAGTTTTAAGGATATGTATATATCTTCAGAAGAAAAGATCAAGCCGACTTATTTTAATGGATGATTTGGAGTCAGTTGAAATCGGCATTAGCCTCTCAGGATTTTGTATGGAATTAAAGGAGCATTGGCTAGGTATTGTTGTGGGTACCTTGGAACCTCTAGAAAGTAAGATAAACTGATGAGGTTGTTATGGTTGGTTGAGTAATGGGTTACTCGGAGGATTAACCAATCGATAAGTGGACACAATAAAGGAATAGGTGATTTCTAAGATCGATCTGTATCCATAACATGTCGATTATGGATGATTGAAAAAAAAATTTTGCTACAGCTGTATTCGGATAAAGGAATGGTTGCTACGGAGTTCGAAAGTACTATTTGAGTTTTGAATTTTTGTGGATGTTCATGAATTTTATGGGATGGATTTTTCAGTCATATTTGGGTCCATATTGAGAGGATCTTGTGATGGGTCCAAAGGAACATAGAAATATGTACTCCATGGGATATTGTGTCATGGGTTAAGAGCAGTTGTTAACCAGAAACCTGATCGAGAAAGGAGCACAGGTTTAGTCTAAGAATATGTCCCGTTAAGCGTATGGTGCCTTTGATAGCATGATTTTGAATCGGTAGGACCTTAAGCAGTGACTAAACAGGGAAGGCAGATTAATGTTGAGAAAGGGGTATGACTTTCTTAGGATTAACTGAATCTGATAAGAAATCTAACAAGTATCCCTCGAGGATTGTAGTGTTCATGAGTCGTTTAACTCGAGGAAGGTTTGTAATCATTAGGATGAGATACAAAAAGGTAATTTTGAGGAGTAAAAAGGGGCAATTGATCTCCATGTTATTTGAGATGACCATTGATGGGGCTAGTAAGTTAACGTAGCAAGTAATATCTTTGGGGATGTTAGAATTTTTCTATCCCGGTGTTGTGATAGGTGACTATCCCCATATAAGTGGGGGAGAGATTCATAATTAGAATTACTTCGCCAGTACGTCGAAATTAATAGTTGGAATCTCCACTTTGGAAACTTAGGGATGTTATCAAGGAGGTAGCTAATACCAGATAATTTCAAGAGTTATAATAGTCAATATAATCTTGCGATATTGCGAATGGATAGACCTATTTAAGGATTGCCAGGAAAAACCATAGCATCTTTAAGAAATTTGGCCTTGATACAGATAATTGACGTTAAGAGTTTTAGACTCAATGTGCTTTTGGAGTTTGTAGGAGGTGTGAAAGGAAAAATTGCAAATACATTCAAATTCTTGGACAATAGGGGTCGTTTTCTTAAATTGGGAGATAGAAACGTATTAAAAGTATTATAGCCGTGAAATTTTGGAATGAGAAATTCCTATGGTTTTGTTTCAAGACAGTTCACTTATATTATAATTATGGAGAACGTGTTCGGATTAAATTCGGTGGCCTATCAGTATGCCAACAAGATTTTGAGGTTTCTAAGTATTTGGGTTTTGAGATTTCGAGTAATGACCTAAAGTTGTAATAAATCTTTAGGTGATAATTTTAATTGTAGTTTCTAATCTGGTTGTAATTTGAGAAGGTATTTCGATCTTGAGGTTGCTTGCGATTTGAAGCTTGTGCCAAAATTTTAATTGAAACGTGATCAGGGAGTTTGGGAGTTAAGTTGAATTTGATATAGTGGCAAATTATAACCGGATGATTCGTAGTTAGGCAAATAATTAGAGTAGCGCAGCGAAAATGTGGCAAACCCACATAAGATGAACTTCAATCTGAGGCTCAGAAAGAATATTTACCCTTCTAGACTTAAGGTAGGATCAAGCAAGAACTTTCAGCCGTTTGAGGTTTCGAGTTAAATTGGAAAAGTAGTTAATGAATTTTGTGTGTCTTCGAACTCGGTAGAATTAGATTCTGATAGAACGCGTTGGATAATAAGACTCGGGATAATTTAACGCTCTAAATTCTTTGAGATAACCATTTAATCAATGAGGGTGATTCGGAAATGCTAGAAGAATTTAGAAGGTTACCACCAATTATTACAATTTAAGGTTCGGGGAGAATGCTCATTATTGAGACTTAGTATAAATTAAAGTAAGAATTTTCAACCGATTGAGTACTTGAGCTAAGTCGTTGGGAATTAATAGGTTTAAGATGCCCTCAAACTTCATAAATTAATGTGAAGTTTTTCACAAGTATGGTAAATGTTTGAGTAAATAAATAATTGTGATGAATTATCTTGAGAAATTTAAAGCTTATCCCCATAAGGAGGTTTCAATTTAGGTTTCGATAGAATGAAACGAGTAATAAGGATTAGAACAATTCAATGCTTGAAGTATTCTGAGATAATCGTTTAACCGAGGAGGTGATTGGGAATGCTTGGGAGAGTTCCTCTGACTCAGGGATTTCGAGATTCGTCAAATTTCGAGGACGAAATTTTTATAAGTGGGGGAGAATGTGACGACCCGAGTTCCAGAATATGATAATTGGAAGATAAATAAGTTAAAATAGATGAATTGTATTCAAAAGGTACGGGAGGAATGGATTGGAAAGCTCAAAGAACCGGAACTAGTAAATCGGGAACCGAAATTGTAAGCGGTGAAATGTTGATTCGTTGACAAGATTCGGGTTTTAAATTGTGATAATCATGACTTATTGAGGTTATATAATCAAAAATAAGGTCCAAAGATGTGAAAGATTGAGTTAGAATGGTCAAAACGGGTCCCGGACGGCGAAAACAAGACGTAGGCTTGCTGCAGGCTTGACACGGGCCAGACCGGCGCCCTCCAAGAGCTCGAGCCCTCCTATCGGGCGCAAAAACCAGTGGCATATCCGAAACCCTCTGCCCGCTGGCCGCTCAATCTCCGCTGGAGCGGCGGATTGCCCGAAGCCTTGTCAACTGCGCGAAATATAAAAGCGCACCCAGCTCTCTCCTTTTCATTTAACACGACTTTAGGGTTTGAGAAGAGAGAGAAAGCATCGTTTCAAGGGAGAGAAAGGAGGAGATCGAGGCCATGGAGTCCGAATTCGGCTTCGAGCCCGTTAGAGAAATCGTAGAGCATGTCGAGGCAAGTACATCTATACCGTTTTTCTTCCGTTTTTGTTGATTTTCGTCCAATCCCCTTCGGGTATTTTGCCTCGATACCAAACCCTATGTATATCATTGTGATGCCCATAGTCTAATTATGTATATATGTGAAAATCATCGTCCGCTTTGTTGTTTACGTACCGTTAAGCGCATCCAAAACCGTCACCCACGCGCGTGTACTGTTCATGCGCAATCGGGTGGATTTCAGCCTTTGATTTTTGGGGCTTTTGCATGAATTAGGGCTAGAATATGATTACCTAAATCCCCCATAAGTTAATTCATCGGTTGGGTACCCGATTTGGTGGAATTTTATGAAATTCCGTTCGTGAAACCCTAACCCTATGCCCAAGTGGTTTAGGGCTTCGATTTTTGGGGCTTTTGGTTTATTTGGGACTAGATTATGATTACACATGACTTGGGTAAGTTGATTTACCGATTGGGTATCCGAAATTGTGGAATTTAATGGAAATTCGTTCGCGAAGCCCTTGACCTGTGCCCGGACACTGTTTGAGTTTCTATTTGGAGTTAAATGTATAAATTGACTTGGGATTATAGTTACCCGTGCCTCGGATTTTATAAATTACCTGTTGGATGTCCAAAATCTCAAGATTTAATCGATTTATGTATATGTGCACAATTCATGGGTACTGTTCACGGCTACTATTCACCGAGAATTTTGGACGACGTTTTGTGTAGTGTTTTCATATTTAAATACCGATTAAGTAATATGTATTTGTGTAGATCCAATTGTTCAATTTGAAAGTTTCAGCATGCTCAATTTTGAATGAATTTATATTCGGAGGCTCTTTAAGTTAATCAGCTCCTTCTAGAGAGAGAGGAAGCTAAGGTACGACGGTATACACGAAGAGGAAGAAAACGGAAGAAATCACTTATTCCAATCCACACTCCGGGTAAAAGAATAACGGTAGATCGGGCCAAGGCAAGTGTACCTCGGACGCCATTTTTCTTTTTTACCGTTTATTTTGCTTTACGAAAATGATGTTGACGCATGATTCCTTTAATTAATCGGTTGGATTTTATGTTTATCCATATTTATTGCAAGATTTAGCTTCGATTTCGTGAATAAGCATGAAAAAATCTAGTGTTCGATTTGTCTCGGAAAGCATGTGATGAAACTCTAGTTCAAAAATGTTGTGAAAATTGAGTAAATTGCATGATTTAATGTATATGCATGGCATCCATGACCTTAATTTCTTGAAAAATGTACAAGTAAGAGATCGATTTGAGTTCGACGGTTTTGGCGAAGCCCTTTGTACGAAAATGAAGAGGTTTTGATGAGTTTTTACCAAAGCTTATGTTATATGAAAGTTAATTGACATCGATGTACAACTTTCAGTATAATTTATTTTCAAAAATATGAACGAACGTATACCGATAAAATTTCCATGTGGATTTAAAGTTAGCTGAAAGTATATTGTGAAAGTCTGATTTTGAAAAAGGGGTTTTCTATAAAGAAATGGTTTCCATTACTATTATTTTAGGACCCGGGACTGACTACAGTCCGGATAGGTTCTCTGGCATGCCATAGGACTTTACGGTGGTAATCGAGGATAACTCTGTCCATGGAGTTATTTGTGGTCCGCCCTACCTCGGGGCATTATGGTCAGGAGGATTCTGTTACTGGCCTACCTTCGGGAGGCATACCGTACCGATCCTATGAGATGGGATACCCATATGACAGTTACAAGCCTTAGATTTGTGGAGTGAACACAATCTATCCTCGATTATTCGCCCCCTCAGCTAGTAGGGGATACTGGCAGGGTCTATACTATTTTGTTCCGATACTGTTCTGTTCTGATACTATTCTGTTTAGTTCTGTACCGTTATTATTATACTGATTTATATTCCGTACCGATTACTGTACTGTTTTGAATAAAAGAGAAGTTTCTGATTCTGCTTTCTGGATTATAATGATTACTGATTACCAGTTTCTGACTACTGATTTCTGATTCCGAAGTATAATATGGTCAAAGCATGTTTTCTCTATTTGTTGGAGTACATTCTGATTTTCGTTCTATTTCTGCACAATTACATGACTATTTTGCATCACTATTTCACTGCTCAAGTGCATGTACCTTACTGGGCCTCGGCTCACTATTTTAGTATTTTTTCTCCTTCAGATGAGACAGTAGAGCTGTTACCTAATGAAAAGGAGTAAACCAAGACAAGCTTTTGAAGGTTTTTGAGGACTTAGAGCATTGTGGAGCCATTTTTGAAGAGCTTGTGGATGCAAATACCTAGCTAAAAATATGATTTTGTATACTGATTCCATATTTATTGATATTATAAAACATGTAGATTTTTGTATGAAAAGCTTATGATATGTATGTCAGTAAATGAAAAAGCTATACTTCTGCAGGTTATTAGTTTACTTCCGCTATATACTCTGGATTTACTGTGCATGTCCTAAACGGCATCTCGTTATTGAACTGTTAGTGTAGCTATATTTTTATAGATTTGTGCCATGGATGGTGCCTATCATCCTGTGTATGCTTGTTGTAGGAGATTGTGGATAATGGATAGATGTGTGCTTGTAATGGATGTTTATACAGGACTGTATTTTTGGATTTTCATCCAGTTAAAAAGGAAACTCTGTCAAAATTTCTGCAGAAGTTTTGCCTATCGTTTAGACTGTTAATTGTGTTTCTGTTTGACAGAAGCTTCTGAGGACAAAAAAATCCATTCCGTCATAAGGTCGGAGTAGAATTGTGGGTTCAAGGAGAAGAAAGCCGAAGTTGATGATGATATTGAGGCCGAAGTTGATGTTGATGAAGGAGCCGGAGTGATAATGTTGGTGAAGCCAAAGTGTGAATGCTAGATTGATATTAAGGAAAATTTTAAAGGTAAGTAAAATCCGGTCAACACAAGTTGACCGGAATGTGTAAGAAGGAGCAACTAAATTCATTGACCGGAAATATGAAAGGGAATCCTAACCGGTCAATGCTAGTTGACCAGAAATGAAGGGAAAACATTTGAAAGAATTAAAGGCTAATCAGGGTAAGAAGGAGACCTGAAAATGTAAAGAGAAGTCAAGGAAGAGTTGACCGTCCGATTGATTGACGTGATGACTGTAATGGCCAAGATTCTAAAATATAGACAATCCCCGACGTCGAGTCAAAATAACGAGTTAGGGATAGTAATCCGACCAACAAGTGTTGACCGGAAGGCATGAAGGAATAATCCGGTCAAGGTAACATGTTGACCGAAAAACGTAAATAGAAGGAATAACGGGAAAAAGGAAAGTGATCCGGTCAATGCTAGTTAGTTGACCGGAATACGTAATAAGGAAACATTCATAATAAGGAAACTGTGTACAAGGAAATAATAAGTAATAATAAGGAAACCCTTATAATAAGAAAATCGAGTATAAAAAAATAATAAGTAATAATAAGGAAGCCTTATAATATAATAAGTAATAAGGAAATCTTATAATAAGGAAACCCTTATGAAAAGAAATAACCTACTCCGAATTGCCCCCAAATGTTGCCAAACCCTAACGACGGCTACCAGGCATAAGGGCCTATAAATAAGAACTAGAGAGCAGAAAAAAAAGGCACTCGATAGGGTTTGCTAGTAAAGGAAGAACAAAAGTTCAATGCGAAGTAAAAGAAATTCAGGCAAGAGTACCCACCCCTGTTTTAAATTCATGATTATGCATGTTTACAACGCTAGTATATCTAACATTTTTATGAACTTCTATTTCAGTATGTATGATGTTTGTTCTGTTCCTTTGATTTAAGGAAGAATCGTTCTAAATCGCATGTTTAAAAAGAAACCCTAATATTTCTGATGTTCTGTTTGAAGTATGATTATTTGTTGAATTACAAGAACTTTGATAATTGCATGTTTAAAGAAAAGACTTCCAACCCTTAAGATAAGACTTCCGCTTTGGTTAAAAGAAAGGTACTCGGTAATTGTCCCATGAAAATTGAAATCGGCTTTAAGAATATATGTTTCGAAATCGGAACCTGTCCCATGAAAAAAACTCCGGCCATTGAGAAAAAAAATACTCCGTCCTGTTAAGAAAAAGCACTCCGGCCTTTTGAGAAAAAGCACTCCGGCTTTTTTTTAAAAAAAGCACTCTGGCTTTTAGAGCTTCAGATTTTCATGAAAAAGAACTCCGTCTTCTAGAGCTCCGGATTTTAAAGAAAAAGCACTCCGGATTTTAGAGCTTCAGATTTTAGAGCTCCGGATTTTAAAGAAAAAGAACTCTAACTTTTAGAGCTTCGAATTTTAATGAAAAAGAACTCCGGCCTTTTTGAGAAAAGAACTCCGCCCTTTTTGAGAAAAGAACTCCTACCTTTTTAAAAAAAGAACTCCGCCCTATTTAGAAAAAGAACTCCGCCCTTTCTAGGAAAGTACTCCGGTTTTTAAGGAAAAGATTTCCTGCTTGATAAAAAAGACCTCTGACTTTTGATCACGGAATCTTTGACTTTAAAATAATTAAAGGAAAAGTTTTACGGATTTCAATTGTTGAAGTTAAAGAACAAAAGCTATAAGAACAAAGAAAATATATGTAATCCGGACAGTAAGAGGAACTCTACGACTTTCGACTTTCGAACTATGACGAATGGCCATCAAAAAACATGAACTAAGAACCGAGTTTCCATTAAACTTGCTATTAAAAATGGATGAAGGATATTAGAGTGACACTCGAGGGCTGTCTCCTGGGCCACAGGGGGAGACTTTTGGTGGCATAAGACTTTTGGACTACGGCCCCGTATGCTGGGTTAAAGCCATTACCTCCCGCCTCGGGGAGTATAATGAGAGGATACGGTTTTAGGTTGTGGGGTAACACACAACCTTCCTTGATGTTGTCCGCTCCCGTCCGGTCCCTAAAGATGATAAGAATTTTAAATGGTTTTTATGAATTTTCTGAAGACAAGATAATAAGAATAAGAATAAGAAAATTTCGAACTAAAGAAGAAAAAATATGGTGATTTTTGTATGCTAAAGATATGCTATAAACCCTTACTTTGATCCGTTTATATGTATATTTATGTTTTCTGCATGTGAGTATCTTGCTGGGCTTTGTAACTCACTCTTGCTATTTTTAGATGACGAGAGACTTATGGAGGACGAAATTGAGTAGAATCATATGAAGTAGCTAGACGGCATAGCTGGCCGGAGCTAATCGGTGAAGAATTTGATATTTTTCTTTTGATGTTTTAAGAAGATTTGTAGAACAGTTCCGCTGTATAAGAATTTATGGATAATTGAAATTGATATTTTTAGTAGCATCTCATGTCATGTCAAGGTCTTCATGTCCGAACAAACTCAATGTTGGCCGGCCATGTACAAAATTAAAACCTGAAGGCCAGCTCAAGTAGTTTGGCCTCAAGCGATCCTGTGTATACGTGAAAGGTTTATGTATATAAAAGAAAGGAAAAAAAATTTATGTCCACCTAGTTATTTATCTATTCTTTGTATTTGAAGCAAGGATTTAGGCTTGACGGCGGACTTATGTGGTGAAATAAGGACGGTCCGTCACAGTGGATATTCCGTCGGAGTCAATTTTTTTGCCAGAGTGAATATTTAGCCGGAGTGAATTTTCTACCAGAGTGGAAATTCTGCCGGAGTGGACATGGTTATTACTAGAGTGGATATTTTGTCGGAGTGAATTTTTCTGTCGAAGTGAGTTTTCTGTCGAAGTGAAAATTCTGCCGGAGTGGATTTTTTTTAGTTTCTAACATAATTAATATATTCAATAAACTTATGTGATTTCGAAACTTGACCCTTACATTAATATTGACCAACCATTGTAAGTCTTGATAGTAGTGATATTAAGAAGCGGAAAGCTGTTGTAACAACTCTCAAACCTGAGCCAGCACTGCCTTAACCCACTACGTAGACAACTTCATTTGATAGCACGCCACCCTCTCTTTCTCCTTAGCATTAGCCGCTCATTTTTCCAAAATGATAACCCGAGATTGATGCTTCTCAACCATGGCATGGGAGTGAGCATGTTCCTCCTAAATAGACTCGCAGCACTAACTAAAGAGGGGAGCCACTAAGTTTTTAACACCAATGATATCGCTTTATGAGTGAAATAGCACGTCAAGCTGCTCCCTGCATATACAAATATTGTGACACCCTGGACCTGTGACGACTCGAATTTTATTACCATCAAAAGCCGTCGTCAAATCTAAATCATATAATTTATGATAAGGATAAATAGGTGAACATAAAAATTTTTCTTTCCTTCATTCAAACCTGATATGCATTCAAAAAATTTATGATTTCATTAATCCCAAGTATCACGGAAACATACTAACATTCAGAAATAGCGGAATAAACTTTACATGTTTCCTCAAAACAAAATAAACAAAGCTCCCAAAAATTTGCTCCAGCCAGCTTAAACATTCAGCTACTCCATAGGATTTCTACTCGACTTCATCCTCCATAAACTTGTCATCTGAAAAGTTGCAAGAATGAGCTTACAAAGCCCAGCAGGATACTCACATGTAGAAAACATAAGCATACATCAAAATATAATTTCATAGCATAGCATAAGAAAAATAATCATATCATTTCTTCTTCAGTTCTTATTCTTTTCATTTTGTCTTCAGAAAATTCATCAAAATCCTTCGGAATTCATTTCATCTTTAGGGACCGGACGGAAGCAGACAACATCGAGGACGGGTTGTGTGCTACCCCATAACCTAAAGCCGTATCCCCTCATTATGCTCCCCGGGGCGGGAGGTAATGCCTTTAACCCGGCATACGGGGCCATAGTCCATAATTCTTATGCCACCAAAAGGTCCCCTCTCGTGGCCCAGGAGGTATCCTCGAGTGTCACTCCAATATCCTTCATCCATCTTTAACAGCAAGTTTAATGGAAACTCGGTTCTTGGTTCGTGTTCTTTAATGGCCAATCATCATAGATCAAAAGTCGGAAGAGTTCCACTTGCTGTCCATAATCCATGTGTTTTCATATAGCCTTGTTCTTTACTTCATTCATTAAAGTCCATATCATCCGAAGTTCTTTTCTTACGAAGTCCATTTTTAAAATTGAAGGTCTTTAAATCCGGAGTTAAAAAGTCAATGTCCTTTTTCCTTATTTTGCCGGAGTACTTTTTCTTTAAAAAGGGCGGAGCTCTTTTCCTTCCTTGGCGGAGTGCTTTTTCTTATCAAAACCGGAGTGCTTTTCTTTTCAAATGGACAGAATGCCTTTCTTATCAAAACCGGTGTGCCTTTCAGAAAGGCGGAATTCTTCTTTCAAAAAGGGCGGAGCTCTT
Organism: Nepenthes mirabilis; assembly: GCA_025585075.1. Classification (NCBI taxonomy): domain Eukaryota; kingdom Viridiplantae; phylum Streptophyta; class Magnoliopsida; order Caryophyllales; family Nepenthaceae; genus Nepenthes; species Nepenthes mirabilis. The sequence continues at coordinate 15,465 of JAODPA010137747.1, forward strand.
TTTCTTAAACGGGCGGAGTACTTTTCTTAAATAGGGTGGAGCTCTTTAAAAAGATGGAGTACTTTTCTGTAAAAGGGCGGAGCTCTTTTTCTTTGAAAGGACGGAGTAATTTTCTTTAAAAGAGCGGAGTTCTTTTTCATCAAAAAGGCAGAGTTCTTCTTCAACAGTAGAGTTCTTTTCTCCAAAGGGCGGAGCTCTAATTCCGGAGTTCTTTTTCAGTAAAGTCCGAAACTCAAAGGCCGAGGTTGTTATTCAACAAAAACCAGAGTTCTGGAAGCCGGATTTGTTTTTCATTAATGAGAAAAATCGGACTCAATTTTCATTAGGGAAATCCGAACTCATCAATGAAATCCGGAGTCGTTTTTTTATCAAAGGAAATCCGGAGTCGTTTTTCATATCAAAAGCCGGAGTTCAAGATTCACTTAGGGCCGATTTCAAATTTCACATGGAAAGGCCGATTTCGAATTTATCGTGGAAAAGCCGATTTCGAATTCAACGTGGAAAAGCCGATTTCGAATTCAACGTGAAAAAATCGATTTCGAATTCAACGTGGAAAAAGGCTGACTTCAATTTTAAGGTGCCAAAAGCCGATTTCGAATTTAACACGGCAAAACCGAAGCATCAAAGGCCGGAGTTCTTTTTCATAACTGGACGGAGTGCTTTTCTTTTTAAAATTTGGATCTCTAAAATCTGGAGTGTGTTT
>JAODPA010137758.1:0-16166 GCA_025585075.1 Nepenthes mirabilis
TTATGTAAAGAAATATGCCTGGTCTCATGTTCATTCTATTTTTGATTTGGGAACCTCACACAGTAGCTCCCCAACGCACCCCAACACTGCCCTTGTCGAGCCCAGTGCATCCATGCACCACCACCCATAGAATCAAGAAAGAGCTCTAAGTCTGTCAATCTTTACTATGTTTAGACCTGGTATGTTTGCCCATGTTGAGCCAAGGTAAGCCGCAGTATCCACTCCTGGTGGTGCCATTCCGTCAATTCCTTTATGTTTTATCCTTGCAACCATACTTCCTCCGGAACCCAAAAACTTTCATTTCTCATAAGGTGTTAGTGGCATCCTAAAAGTAACATCTGTCGATCCTTGGTCAGCATCATTTATGGTTGACCCTCCATAGTTGGACAAGAATCCTATGATGTTATCCCATGCTAATGTATCCAGAGCTTAGGCCAACTTTGAGTACTCTAATTTCTTCAAAGTAATAGCGCCAAAGGCACGACCCAACCAATTAAGGCCAGGAGCACATCACCAGAAGACGTGACGTCGGAGGCGGACCGGTCACCTCATCCCAAGGTCTAACTACGAGCTTTTTAATTGCAACAACTTAAATATACGCTGTTGGAGCTAGAATTACCGCAGCTGCTAGCACAAGATTTGCCCTCCAATGGATCATCATTATGAGATTTAGATTGTACTTTTCCAATTACTTGACCCAATGAGCCTACCTCCGCGTGCCAGGATTAGGTAATTTGTGCGCTTGAAACCTTCCTTGGATGTGGTAGCCATTTCTTAGGCTCCCTCTCCGAAATTGAACCATAATTCTCCATCACCCGTCACCACCATGGTAGGCCACTCTCCTACCATCGAAAGTTGATAGGGTAGAAATTTGAATGATGCGTCGCCAGCGTCAAAGCTATGCGATCCGTCGAGTTATCCTGAATTATCAGAACAATGGGTTAAACCCTCATCAACCTTTTATCTAATAAATGCATCCATTCCAAAAGTTGGGGTTTTTTGCATGTATTAGCTCTAGAATTATTGTGATTATCTGAGTAGCAGGTACCATCAAATAAACTATAACTGATTTAACGAGCCATTCATAATTTCACCGTTTGAATTAGTTCATACTTACACATGCATGACTTAATCTTTAAGCAAGCATATGACAGCTGGCAGGACCAACCAGGTAGCATTCCTTCTTTGACGATGACAATCATGAGCCTTGCAGACCGATTTGAATAACGGTCATGAGGTCAACGAGTGTTCGACTATCGTTTGTATCTATAGCGATCGGGTTGACGAGACTTCTCGCACATAACCTATATCTCAATCTTTTACATCCGAGAGAACAAGCTAAAGCCCATCGCTTACCTCAGTTACATCAAAAATGCGACATTAGAGATAATGAGCCTTATGAATTGTCTACCCGACACCCCCATGGGACCATGACGTTGACCAGATATGTTGACCATGACGTTAGAATCTGAAGGGTAGAGCTAGAGAGAATGTTGACCAGATTTGTTGACCGCCACATTAGAATCCGGGGAACAGGGCTGAAGAGAGCATTGACAGGATCCGTTGACCACAACATTAGAATCTGGAGAACTAAGTGGCTGCGCTCGTTGACCGGATATGTTGACCATAACGTTAGAATCTAAAGAACTAGGTAACTGCACTAGTTGACCTGATACGTTAAAATTTGGAGAACTATGCGGCTGTGCTAGTTGACCGGATACATTGACCGTAACGCTAGAATCCGGAGAACTGAGCAAGTGTGTTAGTTGACTAGATATGTTGACCATAACGCTAGAATACAGGGAACTAAGCGGTTGCCCTAGTTGACTAGATTCGTTGACCATTGCACTAGAATCTAGAGAATGGTGTGGGCTGAGCTTGACGCATTGTTCCATTGTGCCGCTAGATGGGCAATCAAAAGGTTGTGGAGTCATTTCAGAACTCTGAGTGGTCCATTGCTCTCTACCACTTGTCACCATGCAGGGAAGTTGCAATCCTTGTAATTAATTTGCCAGAGGATTTGACTTGACTGCGCCCTCTCTGAAATTGACACGTGTTTGTTATGATTACCGTGCCTTTTCGAGGTGCTGCTTCATTTCGATGGTGGCAATCTTTATAAAAGCCACGCGATCTTTCAAAATTTTCACACTTCTTTGTTTCTCTATAAAAAAATCTTAAGTCTTCATCTCTCTTCCTGCTCTACTCTCATGTCTCCTTCAGTCAATGAAATTTCATCAGTTATCTCTACCGGTGAAGTAAGTTATACTTTGAGTTCAATATCCCATCACACATTGTGTTCTCGATGCCTAGGGAGCAAAATAGGGCTTGCTTTATCCAGCCCACCATATCACCATCTACAAGGCTCACCTGCGGAGCGAGCTTCACCTCCAAGTTCTAGAGGAGCTTCTCCGAATTCTCATGGCATTTGTCATTCTAATCACATGGCTTCACGCTAACACCATGTTACCTTTGCTCATTATGAACATTATTACATCATCATTCATGGTTGCTAACGGTGGAGGCTGTCAAGGTCATGTTCCTGTTCACCAAAAGTGGAGACTTCATTTCATTATCTCCCTAGGAGTTGCATATTAGCAGCATGATTTACAATTCGATCAAAAACTAGAAGGATTGATTCTTTTTTGTTTGAGTTGTTGATGGCTGGCCCTTGTCTCGGGATTGGGGAATGGTTCTTGAGGGTCTCACTAGGAAGCCCAGCAAGAAGGAGGTGGAAGCAGTGGAGCCATTGTTACAGCTGGTGAGGGGGCATCTCTCCAAGTTCAAGAGGGATCACCTGGTGTCTAGGGAGGAGGCTTGGAGAGCTCGTTGGGGTCCTCCCTCATCTGTTCAAAAGTTCAAGACCCCACAGCCGACAGCAACGCAGCCCAAGAGGAAGGCTGGCACTCTCACCATCGGCAATCCTCCTAGCAGCCCCAGGAAGAAGAGTACTACGCTAGCTAAGCCTGCTTCCTCATTTTCTATCAAGCCAGATTACCATATGACCAATCAATTGGCTGGTGTTGGTGAGTGCTCTATGATTGAGGCTTCTTCAGCAAAATTCGAAGCTATCGGGAGAGCCGCCACGAGAGGCATTGGTGCTGAGCCATTGCTACCAAGCGACTTGACGATGCCAGCAATGCCAGTGGAGTTGGCGCTTGAAACCACTAGATTGGAGGAGCCAACTGTCGAGCTGCTTGCAGAGCGAGAGGAGTTGGCCGCCGAAGAACTTGCTGAGGTGGGTGAAGTTATTACGGAACTGGCTCAGGAAGCTACCACTCCAAGTCTCCCAGCCATCTTACCGGAGGCGTTTTCTAGTGAAGCCACTAGAGAGCGAGCGCTGAAGGCTACTGTTCTAAGTCTCCCACCATCAGGTCCTAAGTCACACGGCCCATCAAGAAGGAAGAAGTGCAAAATCTTCCCGATAATTTCTTCAAAGTTCTCTCTTTTCTTTTTTCTCTGCCATTATAGCCTAATTTTTTTTATTTCTTGTAGCAAGAGAAGATAGTAGGCACTGTGCTAAATGGATTGCACCAAAGGGAGGCGGTGATTGAAGATCGCGAGGGGGAGATTCTCCAATTAGGGAAGCAGCTGAGCCAATTGAGCGCTCAAGTACATCAGCACCAGGAGGAGAAGGATACACTCCAACTAGAGCTGTCTAAGTTGAGGGCATAGTTGCTAGGACTTGAAGAGAGGGCCATCCAGGTGGAGAGGCTCACGGATGAGGTTCGAGTGAAGATAGTCTTGTTAGAGAATGAGTTTTCAGCTTGTCTGCGCCCTGAGGAGGTCAGCTAGGCGCCATGTACAAGGCCCTAGGAAGGCATTAACATCTGTCGCCGGATTGTCAAGGTTGTGGATCCAAAATTTCCCATTGGTGTCCTTGACCCTTCAAACAGGGGCGTCCAATAGCGTAGGGACCTGGTCGACTTCTCTCGAGGTGCACAGGTGCCCCTCCCCCGAGCCGGGATTTTTGTATTCTTGTTTTTGTTTCCTCCTTTGTAACTATCGTTGTACATTAAATATGTTAATGAGAAGTGTATTTCATCAATGCTTTAGTTTCCATGCCTTTGCCTTACTTTACCTCCATTTCTCCTCCGCTCGCTTTTTTGCTGGCCGACTAACCTGTCGTGCGTGGCCTTTGGCCTGTCATCTTAGAACATTGACCATTGCAATCTAGCTGTTCGAAGGTATGTGCCATGCTTTCAGATGGATCCTAAGTCCTTGGAGTCATCAAGATGAGTCATGACATATTCTTGTACATGTGATGTTGTATCAAGTCATTTTTATATACGAGCACACTTTCTGTTAAACAAATTGAGCTTTTGTATTATGTGGTGCTGCCCATTTTATGATTCTGGGTGGCCAGCCTTCCATTGGAGAGTTTGTTCTTTCACACTTTGCCAAAATTTATCAACCGTTGTAGACTGACTGTGCCATTTCCTGCTAGAGGAGGTTGTCATTCATGTCATTTAAGCCCCCTACGGTTTTGTATTAGACTGCGGATTGGTCACTTGGGATGGAACCAAGGTTTAATTCAAACACTAACGGGCTACTTGGATGACCAAGGATTAAGTTGGCAAGTGATAGGCCCCACTTGGACGACCAAGGTTTAATCCGACAACTGATGGGCCACTTAGTTAATGAAGGTTTAAGTCAGCTGCTAACGGGCCACTTAGATGATCAAGGTTTAATTCGACCACTGATGGGTCACTTGGATGACCAAGGTTTAAATGCAAGTGAGTGAAAACTCGCCTGACTTAGAGGCAGTCTAGGTCATCTATTTTTTCTGTGCAACCTGCAAGCAAGCATTCATATGGAGACAAAAAGAAAGAAAAAAAGTAGAGAACAACATGCAAATGAAAAGGGAAAAGAATATCTTTTATTAATAAACATTGTATGTTACAAGCATGCCTCAGATCACACAGATGACCTACCTTAGTCTTCATTGGTAGTAGCACTTTAGGTGGATCGCGTTCCATGTCCGTCGGACCAACTTGCCATTTTGGATTCGGAGTTTATATGTTCCTTTCTAAAGAACGACTGAGACAAGGAACGAGCCTTCCCAATTCGGGGAGAGATTGTTCCAATTTGCCATTTTGCTTGTGGCTTCCATGCTATGCAAGACCAGGTCTCAAACATCAAATTGCCACGCTTTTACTTTCTTGTTGTAGTAATGGGCAACTTGTTGTTGGTAGGAGGCTAAACACATCCTAGCTATATCGCGGGCTTCCTCTAGCAAGTCTAGGTGTTCCCTAATCTTTTGGGAGTTACCTAGTGGATGGAAGGCTTCAACCCTAAGACTTAGGAGCCTGATCTCGATTGATATCATGGCCTCAGTCCCATAGCAGAGGCTATAGGGTGTCTCACAAGTTGGTTAATTAGGAGTCGTCCAATATGACCATAGCATAGAGGGTAGTTCGTTAATCTAGGAGCCCCTTGCATCCTCCAACTTCGTCTTCATACCATGCAGTAGCGTTTGATTGGTGACTTCCACCTGTCCGTTTGCCTGCGGTACGCCACCGAAGTGTGGACCAATTTGATGTGAAGACTTGTGCAATACCTTGTGAGGGAACATTTTTTTTACCTCAGTTAATTTCGTCATTCAGAACAGTAACAGAAGCCCAAGACTCGCTTAAAGGTCTAGGAAAAAAATAGGCAGAGTTTTTCCTAAAATTGGGCTAAACAAAAATATGAACCTGTGCAAATCCTTCATATAAACTAGTACATGCACACAACTATCTGTTTATAGCATAACGTTTTCTACAACATGCGTTCACAGGACGACAAATGCCATCTATGGCTTATACATAATCCTATCCATTAAATCAGATACGTATAGGAGATGCCATCTAGGACCTGTCAAAATTCGGAAAACATATAGCGGATACAAAACTATTAACCCATGGAAGTATAGTTTCCTGTTTCATCATATACATCACATGCATTTCTATATACTGAGTCCATATACATAAAATCCATATAAAAAACCATATATCAAAATTAAATATTTACATTCAACTGTTTCTCCAAGATTACTTCAAAATACTTCAAATCTCCAAATCTTCAAAATTGATCTTAGATCACTCCTCGTCCAGCAATAACTCTACATTCTCATCTGAAGGGGAAAAAATAGTAAACAGTGAGCCGAGGCCCAGCAAGGAACATGCAAGCATGTAGTAAAACTTTTGTACAAAATAGAACATAGTAAAACAAATACAGATGCATGTTGAAGTATAAGTGCTATAAAGAAATGATTTATAGAAACTATAGCAGAAATATAATGCAGGAGATTACAAAACTGTTGAGAAACAGAAACAATCAAGCATCGGAAATCAGAAATAAGCATAGCCATGCTTCGTTGATAATAAATCGGTAAAACAGACTCTAGAAAGCAGAAATTAGTCTTAATTCTATAACTTATAGAAATTTTCTTTTTTTAACAGTAAAGGACCCCACAGTAGACCTTATTGGTGGAGGGGGCGAATAATCGAGAATAGATTGTGTTCACTTCACAAAATCTAAGGCCAGAAACAGGAATAGGAGATCCCTTCCCGTGCGATCTAACCCCTCTCATGGGATTCCAAAATAGGGGGTTGCCAGCCATGAATAGTTAACTGCCCTATAGGTTAACACCTTAAGGACAAGTGGACCATATATAATTTCATGGATGGAGTTATCCTCAATTACAACCATGATATTCTAAGGCATGCCGGAGAACCTAATATGACTGTATATCAGTCACGGGTCCTAAATAATAGTATAATAAACATTTTTCCTTCTTATTTCATAACTGAAAACCCTTTTCAGTTACAGAAATTAGTTAGAGTTTCACAATAACTCTTCAGTTAGTTTTCAGAATATATAGTAACAGTCTAAAACCCTTCAGATTTCCTTCGGAATTTATAGAAACAATTTGAAATCCTTCAGGTTTGTTTTAGAATACACAGTAACGGTCTAAAACCTTTCAATTTTGCTTCAGAAGTCCATAGTGATTTATCAGTATAAAATTTTTAGAAATAGATTACACTAGGAGCTTAATTTCAGTATAGGTTAACATTTATAGAATAGGCATTTTGGATAAAAACAGTTAAAATCACTTCAATTTCGTGCTTAGGGTTTTGCAAAAATTATCGGATGATAAATGGACACTTAACACATGCATTTTCATGAAATCAATGCCAAATATTACAGTATATACATGTAAACATGAAATCTGTCCGATTAATTTACAGAAACAGGCTCTAGTTACATTAAACATGCAAAACCGTGTATTTAAAGCATAAATATAATATTTGAGGCATTAAAACACTGTAAAAATAAAAAATAATGTCCGAAGTACTCTTGCCTGAGCCGCAATCTATAGTTACTGTAATCCTGATCGAAACTAAACGGGAGATTTTTCATATTTTATTCTCTTCTCTCGCTTCCTCTCTTCTCTCCCCTTTGTCCCTGGTCGTGGCTTGCTGCAAATGCAGCCCCAAAACCTCAAATGTCCGCTTTAAAAATGAAGGGACAAAGAACGACGTGGGGGTTCACGTGACCAGAGCTTGATGGCTGGTCAAGCGATACACGCAAAAATGCACTCAAGCAGTGCTCGGTCACTGCTCGAGCACATTGCTCGCAAGTGGGGGCCACTCCCGCTGTGCTTGAGTGGCTCCCAGGGTGCTGCATGGCCAAATTTGCACTCGAGCACCCTGCACTCTTTTCCCCCTTTTTTCCTCCATTTGCTTCGGTACCAAATTTTCCCACATTATTTAGCCTAAGCATGAATTTTGTTCATATAATAAATCTCTAATTATCACATTTTGGAAATCGAGATCTCACATTCTCCCCCACTTAAAGGAATTTCATCCTCAAAATTAGACAGAGCTACATACCTCAAGAAAACAAGTGGGGATATTCATTTCGGATTTCCTCCTTGCGCTCCTAGGTGGCCTCCTCCGGTGAATGATTCCTCCAGAGTACTTTCACTAGGGGAACGTCATAGTGCACAACCTCTGATCCTTGAAATCTAGAATCTGTATCGGCTCCTCGACATAGGATAAGTCCTTGTCGATAGTCAAGGGCTCGTATTCAATCACATGTGCAAGATCGAGGATGTACTTCCGAAGCATCGATACGTGGAATACATTGTGTACGCCCATTAGACTTGTGGTAACGCCAACCTGTAAGCTACCTCCCCGATTCTCTCTTGAATCTCAAAAGGACCAATAAACCGCTGCTTTTATTTTCCTTTCACTCCAAACCGAAATGTTCTCTTGGATGGTGAAACTTTTAAAAATACAAAATCTACTACCTCAAAGCTCAATTTTTTCCTCCCCTAGTTTGCATAACTTTTCTATCTATTTTGAGCAATTTTCAAATTATCATGTATTAGTTTGATTTTCTCTGCCGTTTCCTTCATAATCTCAGGGCCCAAAATCCTTTTATCTCCAATCTCCTCCCAATGAATTGGTGACCTGCATTTCCTTCCATACAGAGCCTCAAAAGGCACCATGCCGATACTAGCTTGATAACTGTTGTTATATGCAAATTCAGCCAATGCCAGATAACTGTCCCAAGGCCCCTTCATTTCTAACACCGTGGCCCTCAACATATCCTCAAGAATCTGAATGGTACGCTCCGATTGGCCATCAGTCTAGCGGTGATACACAGTACTAGACTTTAATTCTGTCCCCAGCTCCTTATGCAGACTCTCCCAAAATCTCGAGACAAAACGGGGATCCCTATCAGACACAATTGAGGCATGAACTCCATGAAGCCTCATAATCTCATTCAGATATAGCTGGGCCAGTCTGTCACATAATAGGTCATCCTGATCGCCGAGAAGTGGGCTGACTTTGTCAGCCGATCAACTATAACCCAAATGGCGTTATGATTTCGAGGAGTCCTCGGTAAACCTGATACAAAATCCATAGTAATATCTTCTCATTTCCAACTCGGGATCGGCAATGGCTGTAATAATCCAGAAGATTTCCTCCTTTAAGCCTTCAGTTGCTAACACACAAGGCATTTCTCTAGATAAGCTATAATATCTCTCTTCATATTTCTCCACCAGAAAGTTTTCTTTAGATCATAGTATATTTTATTCGTTCTAGGGTGTATGGTATATCTAGACCAGTGGGCTTCCTTCAAAATCTTCTCTTTTAGTTTCCTATGGTCCGGTACACATAGTTGGTTTCTAAACCTCAATACTCCATCAGTCTGGACATTGAAATCAGCTTGAGACTCCTTACTCAGATCACTTGTAATTCCTGCAAGAAATGGATCATTAGTTTGCTTCTCTTTAATTTCACTAATAACCTCCAGTTGGATCTGAAGATAAGATAGGAGTACCCTATCACCCTTAGCATAATGTTGGATATCACATTATTTCAGATAATCCAATATTTTCATCTGCTTGATTAGTAATTGAGCCACATACCCCGATGGTCACTTAATGCATCCGCAACCACATTAGCCTTCCCTGGCTTAAACCGTATCTCATAATCATAATCCTTTAAGAAATCAAGCCACCTTCTTTGTCTCATATTAAGCTCCTTCTGAGAAAATAGATATTTCAGACTTCTGTGATCAGAATACATAAGGAATTTTTCACTATACAAGTAATGTCTCAAAATTTTCATGGCAAATACAACAGCAGCAAGCTCCAGATCATGGGTAGGGTAATTCTTTTCATGTACTTTCAATTGCCTAGTCCTATAAGCCACTACCTTACCATGCTGCATCAATACACATCCTAAACCTGACTTAGAGGCGTCACAGTATACCTCATAGCCTCCTGAACCTTCTGGAATAACCAATACTGGAGCGGTAGTCAAGCGATCATTCAATTCCTGAAAACTCTGATCACATTCCTCTGTCCATTCAAACATAGCCTCCTTCTTCAGCAATTGAGTTAGGGACATAGTAATCTGCTAACAATTCTCTATGAATCACCTGTAATAACCTGCCATGCTTAGAAAGCTTCTAACCTCAGTCACAGAAGTCGGCCTACTCCAGTTTGTAACAGCCTCCACCTTCTATGGAACCATAGAAATACCACCATTGGAAATCACATGCCCCAGAAAGATTACCTTCTCCAGCCAGAATTCACATTTTTAGCTTAGCATACAACGTTTCTTCACGGAGCACTTAAAGTACTATCCTTAGGTGAGTTTCATGCTCGTCATCGTCCTTTGAATAGATTAGGATATCATTGATAAAAACCACTACAAATTCATCCAAATATGGCGTGAACACCCTATTCATTAGATCCATAAAAGCAGCTGGAGCATTCGTGAGGCCAAAAGGCATAAAAAGGAACTCGTAATGGCCATAACATATCCTAAACACAATGTAGCTACATCCTTTAACCTAATCCTCAATTGATAATAGCCGAACCTCAAATCGATCTTCGAGAACACCCGAGATCCTTGCAACTGATCAAATAAATAATTAATACGCTGTAGAGGATATTTATTCTTAATTGTGATTTTGTTTAACTCACGATTATCGATAGATAGCCACAAAGACCCATCCTTCTTCCTTACAAACAATACCGGTGCTGCCCATGGAGACACACTCAGCCTGATATAACCCTTATCTAATAATTCCAACAATTGTAACTTTAAGTCCATTAATTCAGCTGGAGCCATATGATAAGGGGCCTTAGAAATCAAACTAACACTGGGAATAATAGCAATCTCAAACTCAATCTCCCGGTGAGGAGGAAATCCAAGCAACTCCTCAGGAAATACATCCTTGAAATCACAAACAACTAGGATGTCCTTAGCTAGCACACTATGACTCCCAGTGGTGCAGACATATACCAAGCAAGCTTTACATCTATTTTTCACCAAATGTTTAGCATGTAAAGAAGAAATCAACACAGGCATCTCCTTTTTCCTAATGCCTTGGATGAAAAAGGATTCCATCCTAGGAATATAAAAACAAACTCTCCTCAGAAAACAATCAATACTGGCGTGATATTTAGCCAGCAAGTCCATCCTCAGAATCACATTGAAATCTCCCATAATCAACAATACCAAATCCACAGTCAAACATTTTCCATTTACCTCAACCACACGTCCAGGATACACAACATCAGTAATCACAAGAGATCCTATGGGAGTATACACAGACAATTTATAATCCAATATACATGGGGCAGTTACAACATAGTATGCAAACTGTGGAGAAATAAAGAAGTGGGTAGACACTGAATCAAATGAGATAGATGCAGGAACTCCACAAATAGAAAGAGTACCTTCCACAACATTTGGCGATGCCTCTAAATCCTGAACAATCACTGCGAAGGCCTTTACCGGGATAGTAGGCTTCTTTCCTTCTAGCCTTGGAGGTAATGGACAACTTTCACCACGTGGCCCTACTGTCTACATTTAAAGCATGATCCCGATTCCTTATGACATGCTTGCCCCGGATGTTTTCTCTCATAGAAAGTAAAATCTACAGCCGATGCTCTAGAACCAGTCACTGACTAAGCCGGTACAACACCCTTTCCCTTATCAGCCGTCCTCACCTTCTCTAACGGTCCAGAAGATCCCATAGCAGATCCAGCACTAATTTCTGCCCGGCGAGCGGTCCTCTTTGCATAAAATTTTCTCTATCTCCACCTCTTTCTCATAAATGACTGCCCTGTCTTGTATATCAGCATCTGTCTCGAGCTTCAATGTAGACAGTTGCTTTCTAATGTCATCCCGCAGCCCTTGTTGAAACTTCTTCACCTTTCTCATTCATCTTCCACATAAAAAGGTGTGAATTAGGATAATTCAGTGAATTTAGCATCATATTCTATCACAGTCATATTTCCCTGCCTCAATCTGATGAATTCCAGCTCCTTTTGTTCCCGGAGACTAGACGGGAAGTATTTCTCTAAAAATACTTCTCGGGTATATCCCAAGTAATCTCCTCGTCGGACACTCCTAGTGTTCTCTTCTTCATGTCCCACTAGCTATTTGCCTCGCCCTCCAGCTTATACACAGCAAAGATGACCTTTTCTTGGTTAGTACACTGGATTATAGCAAAAATCTTCTTCATTCTCTTTAACCACACATGCCTCTGCTCGACAGACTCCACTACGTTGGTCATCCTCTGAAACAAGTTTACATACGCGGCCTCTCGATCGTGGGGTGTAGTAGCACCACAATGGTAATTTCTTCTACTCCCTCTACTAGCCATCCAATAATCAAGACGAATACAATATTACAATCTCAGAAATTAGTTGAGGGAAAAAAAAATTCAACAGCTTAAGGAAATTTAATACTGGACTAAGAACTAATCTCTTAAGAGTTCTAGTTGCCTTAACTACCCCGACCTATTCCTATAGGAATTCTGTAAAGAGATTAAAGCCTATGCTTCCGCTTTTTGATCGATTGATTCCTAAGGGATCTTATTTCCATGATACCAATTGTGATGGAACCTTTTTTTTATCTTAGTTAATTCCGTCATTCAGAACAGTAACAGAAGCCCAAGACTTGCTTAAACTTCCAGGGAAAAACGGGCAGAGTCTTCCCTAAAACTGGGTTAAATAGAAACATGAACATGTGCAAAACCTGCATATAAACTAGTACAAGCACACAACTATCCATTTATACCATTACTTTTCTTACAACACGTGTTCACAGGACCACAGATGTCATCCATGGCTTATACATAATCCTATCCACTAAATTAGATACGTATAGCAGATGCCATCTAGGACCTCTACAGAATTCCAAAAAACATATAACGGAAGCAGAACTATCAACTCACAGAAGCATAGTTTTCAATTTCATCACATACATCACATGCATTTCTATATACTGAGTCCATATACATAAAATCCTTATACAAAATCATGAATCAAAATCAAGTCTCCACATTCAACTGTTTCTCCAAGATTACTTCAAAATACTTTAGATCTCCAAATCTTTAAAATTGAGCTTAGATTACTCCTCGTCTGACAATAGCTCTATAGTCTCATCCGGAGAGCAGACAAATAGTAAAATAGTGAGTCGAGGCCCAACAAGGTACATGCAGGTATACAGTAAAAATTTTATGCAGAATGGAACACAGTAAAATGGATACATATGCTTGTTGAAGCATAAGTTCTATAAAGTAGTGATTTACAGAAACTATACCAGAAACATAATGTAGGAGATTACAAAACTGTCGAGAAATAGAAACAATCAAGCATCAGAAATCAGAAATAAGCATAGCCTTGCTTCGCTAATAATAAATCGGTAAAACAGACTCTAAAAAGTAGAAATCGGTCTGAATTCTATAACTTATAGAAAATCACTTTTTTTAACAGTAAAGGATCGTTCGGCCATGCTTTCACAGTTCATTTTCGTGCTGAAAATCAGAATCAAATGAGCTTTTATCCTTCTATTCCAGATAAGATTTCTATTCTCATTGAGCTCATCTTAGGACACATTCATTTTCTTTTAACAAATGTGCTGCCTAGCAAAACTCCCAACCAAACAATGTCCTCTGCTCTGATCGGCCCATTGGGCGAGGCTTGGGTCCAAAAAAAGGGGCCGTGCCCCAGTTCCGACTCATGGAGTAAGTAAAAGAATGTTAAAAGTAGTGGTATTTAACTTTTTTCTAAGGACTCCCAGTTATCCTACACCTCTCAAGTCATTTCACAAAGTGAGACTAGAGTAATGCTTAACCGCCATCAATTTTTGGGGCTAGTTGATTTGACAGGTGAGTTGTTACACACTCCTTAGTAGATTTTGACTTCCATGACCCCGTCCTTTGTCTTAATCGACCAAAACCCTTTGTGGGATCTAGGTTTGTGCATAGTCTGGCACCATAACCCGGCTCCAGTTCATCCCATATTACCAATTCTGCTTACCAAAAATGGTCCACTTACAACTCTCGATTCCGTGTCGTGGCTCTACAAAGCAGCTGCGCCATCTTACCTATATAATGTTTGAGAATAGATCATGGGTGTGGTACCCTCGATGCCTCTAATCATTAGTTTTATCCAATAGAACTTGCATTCTAGCTTAAGCTATCATGAGTGAAACTTCAGACGGAACCAGCTATTAGATGGTTCAATTAGTCTTTTATCCCTATACCCAAGTCAGACGAATGATTTGTACATCAGTATCGCTTCGGGCCTCCACATGAGTTTCCTCTGGCTTCGCCCATCTTAGGCATTGTTCACCATCTTTTGGGTCCCGATAGGTATGCACTCATCGAACCCTTCTCAGAAGATCAAGGTTGGTCTGCAGTTTAGCCTACGAGGGGATCCCGCCAATCAGCTTCCTTGCACTATACGGGTTTACTCACCCGTTGACTCGCACACATGTCAACCTCCTTCGTCCATGTTTCAAGATGGGCTAAATGGGGGGCCTGCAAGATGACAACAAGAGCGTGCAGGTGCCAAGTGAGGGGACAAGCATGGGCACGAAATCAGTGCTGCAAGGCACGACACCAGCACTTCTGGGCATAACAAGGGAGCTGCTGTAGCACGACAAGCAATGCGGGCACTGCTAGGACTGACAAGGGAGCGGCACGGGTGCGAACAAGTGCTATTGGGCTCAACAAAGGATTTGTTGGGCGCAACACTAGTTCGACAAGGGTATTCCTCAGAGCACTGCTGGGCACGAGAAGGGAGCTGTTGGAGCATGACAAGCGATGCGAGCGCCACTAGAAGTGACAAGGGATCGACACGGGCGTGACTCCAGTGCTGCTTGGTTCAATAAGGGCCTTTTTGGGGCATGACACCGTCATAACACCACCGCTACTGGGCATGACAAAGGTGCTGCTTGAGCACGACAAGTGACAAGGGTCCAGCACGAGCGTGACAGCACTGGGCACGACAAGGGAGATGCTGGGCGCGACCCCGACATGACACCAACATTGCTAGGTGCATCAAGGGAGCTGCTGGAGCACGACAAGTGATGCGGCACAACTGGGAGTGACAAGGGAGCTATTGGGCACGAGACTGGCACGATAAGGGCATTCCTAGGACATGACACCGGCGCAACACCAGCACTGTTGGGCGCCACAAGGGAGCTTCTGGAGCACGACAAGCAACACTAGCACTTTGTCCTGTGGATTTTCAGCGGCTGTCGGGGGAGCACCGGACAGCATGCGACGTGCAGTGCTCTTCCAGTGGCTAGACCCTACCTCCGGCTGAGTCGTTTCAAGGTGGGTAGGCTATTAAACAGAAAAGATAACTCTTCCCAAATCCTCCCCCGTCGATATCTCTAGACTCCCTAATGTTATCGTCAACTGCTGCATCCAAGTTCAATAATTTTAACATGATTCCCTTTTGAAGCTCGCGCTGCCGTGCTATCGGATGGGCTTTCCCCATCACTTTGGATTGACTAACCCATGTGTAAGTGTTGTTCACATGGAACCTTTCCTCTCTTCTGCTTTCAAAGTTCTCTTTTGAATATTTGCAACTACCACAAAGATCTGCACAGATGATTGCTCCACCGTAGATCGCACCGCAGGCTTTGTGGCAGCCATCGTGCCCTTTTACTCATCGGGGCTTGGCACTAGCCCTGGCATTCGGGTGTAGTTTGCATGCTTAAGTGCCATCCATTTTTGGGGCTAGTTGATTTGGCAGGTGAGTAGTTACACACTCCTTAGTGGATTTTGACTTCCATGACTGCCGTCTTGCTGTCATAATCGACCAACACCCTCGTGGGATCTAGGTTAGGGCACAGGCCAACATCGTAACTCGGCTTCCAGTTCATCCGCATTGCTAGTTTTGCTTACCAAAAATTGCCCACTTAGAGCTCTCGATTCCGTGTCGTGGCTCAATGATGCAGTCGTGCCATGCTACCTATTTAAAGTTTGAGAATAGGTCATGGGCATTGCGCCGCCGATGCCTCTAATTGTTGGATTTACACGATACTAGATGATTCAATTAGTCTCTTGCCCCTATACCCAAGTCAGATGAACGATTTGCACGTCAGTATTGCTTTGGGCCTCTACCATAGTTTCCTCTTGATTAGCCCTACTCAGGGATAGTTCTTTTTTTTTTTGGTAAGTAATTAAATGTATTAAAAGTATAAAGAAATGTACAAAATTATGTTCATAACCAAGTGTTTTGCCGACTTGGAGATGGAACACAAATCAGGGGAGACCCCTAGACCAATGACAATAGTCAATAGAAATAACACTGATGTTGATTCTTGTAATCCAACAGCTCCAATCACGAAAAA
>JAODPA010137769.1:0-16165 GCA_025585075.1 Nepenthes mirabilis
TACTCTGTCCCCTGCCTCCGAACCCGATTTCCTCCTCCCCCCATCCGTATCCAGTCTTTCTCCCATGCAATGCTCCCCTTCATCCATTCTGGGCGCTGCGCCTCCCTTGGACTCCGTTTCGCTCTTGTCGTCTGTTGTCATGACCGCTCGTCCTCCTTCCCCCCCAGCTCAAATCCTCCGCGTTCCTATTGGGGTTTTCTTTGATCCTGTGAATATGGATGGGCGTTCTGCCCATTCATATTCAGTCGACGCAATGGTTAGCAAAACGCCATCCTCTGTCGCTCCTGTCGTTGCGGATGAATGTGGTGGAATTAAGGATTGCTCAAATCTTCGCTTCTGCTCTGAGGGGCTGTCCCCCCCTTCCACTGGCCAGCCTTATGGAAGGTTTGAAAATCAAGAAACCCCGATCACTGGTTCTGGCTTGGATGCACCTCCATTTCTAGACGAGCTTAAACTCTGCTCCTCTGTTTCCATGCCTACGGAGTATCCCCTGCATCCTGCTGTCAGTGTTTCTAATTCTCTGTGCAATCCAGTTGACCCTGCATCCAGCCCAACGGGAGTTTCTTGGGCTTCGGTTGTTGAGAAGAGGACAATTGGAGGTATGTCCAACCTTAAATTTTTCCCTCCTAATTGCCCCGATTTAGAGAATATCATTTTATCTCCCCCGCCTGAAGTTATTCAACAGGGTGAGAATCTATGGGGATCCACTATCGTCGGATATTTCGATGGCAATCCCGTTCATTTTAATGCTGTCAATAATATGATTAGGAAAATCTGGAAGCGGTTCGAGCTACAACATGTGGCTGGAAACGAATCAGGGTTCTTTTTCTTCCGCTTCTCCTCAAGCCTAATGCTTGAAAAATGCCTGGCTAATGGCCCGTGGATGATTGCTGGCCATGCTTTCTTTCTTAAAAAATGGTGGCCCGGTATGATTTTATCCCGTGAGGATCACAAATCCTTCCCTACCTGGATCACCATGTCTGGGATCCCGGTTGAATACTGGACCCCGTTGGGTTTAAGTTGGATTGCGAGTGCGGTTGGCAAACCTCTTTTTTTAGACCCTGTCACTGAAAAACTCGAACGTTTGGGTTTTGCGAGGGTCTGTGTGGAAATGGGGGTCAATGCCCCTCGGCCGGGATCTGTAAAGGTTCATGCTAGAGGCTGCACCGAACACCCGTCTGATTAGCTATGCGAAATCAAAATTGAGTACCAGCATAGGCCAGCGCGCAGGACCGCTTCTGAAAAGAATAGGAACAAGAATCACCCCATCAAAACTTCTTGGGTTCCAAAGCAGGCGGTCGCTTCCCGAGGTGTCCTCCCCTCCCCCGGTTCCCCTAGTTTGTCTCCTTGTTCAAAATCTCCGGTTGTGGCGGCCCCCCTAACCTTTGATTTTGAACATACGGCCATAACGACTTCTAACTCGTTTATGGCCTTACAGGAGGATTTTCATGAACCTCCTCCCTGTCACATTAGCTCTGACCCTGTTTCGATGCCCGGCGTCGTCCAGGCCGATCCCATTTTGCCTCATGGCCCTGCCGCTATCGGCTCTCCTAGTCGGCTTCCTAAGTCATCTACCCCTCCTGGGCCTGGGAGCCCCTCCCGTTGTCCGGAGCCTCCCAGTTCCCTAAAATTGAGGATAGAAGGGTCTTCCTCCGATCCAGGTCTGTCTGATTCTACTAACCATCATCCACCTCTCTCACCAGTTGCTCTGATGGTCTCCACTCTTTGTGATCCACCACCTGGAACTCCTGGTTGCTTGAAAAGCGATGGCCCTTCTCCTAAAACCGGGGAGCGTGTCTCCGCTCGGAGTAATAAAAAATCTCGGGGGATTGAAAATCAGCCCCCCCCTCACCCAATATTCATGACTAGTATTGCCTGTTGGAACGTGAGGGGTCTAAATGGGTTTGTAAAAGCCCATGAAGTCTGTAACCTCATTAGCTCCCATAGGTGTAGCATTGCTGGTTTAGTGGAAACCAAGGTCGCAGAAAGAAACTCTATGATTGTTTCCACCAGAATCAGACCTAATTGGTCTTGGGTTATGAATTACTCTGCGTCCCCGAGTGGTCGGATTTGGGTGGGCTGGGATCCCACTTCGGTTTCGTGCAACGTCCTCGGCTCGGAGGATCAGGTCGTTCACCTTGAAGTCCTTTTCCTCGAGGAGAATACCCGCTGCCTTCTGTCTTTTATCTATGGTGCTAACTCAGAAATCTCTCGTAGGCTCCTTTGGGATAGCCTTCAGATGATGTCTAACCATTCGGGCAACCTCCCGTGGGCTGCCCTTGGGGATTTCAACGCCATCAGGTCCCCTTCTGAGGCTTTGGGTGGTGTCTGGCACAATAAAAGCTCGCTTGACCTGGATTACTGTCTTAGAGACTGTGATCTTGATGACGTGTGCCATGAAGGTATGCACTATACCTGGAATGATGGTCGCGACTCTTCCCTTCGCATATACAGAAAGCTTGATCGTGTGGTCGCGAATGGGCATTGGTTTGATAAATTCAGTCGGGCTAAGGCCCTTTTTCCCCCGGCTAGACTCTCTGATCATTCGCCCTGTATTCTTCTCACTTTCGGGTTTTCCCCCAGGAAAAGCGGGATGTTCCGATTCAATAATTTCCTCACAAAATTCCCAAATTTTTACCCTTTGGTTGCAGATGCTTGGTCGGACGTCACCAATGGATATCCGATGTTCAGGCTTGTAACTCGTCTTAAGTCGGTGAAAAAGGCTCTGAAAAAGCTTAATGCCTGCGAGGGTGATGTCCATGAGGAGGTTGCCCGCCTGAGGAAAAAGCTAGAGGAGATCCAGGGTCAAACCCCTCCTAACCCTGTGTGTCACCTAGAAGAACGCAGATGTAAGGATGCCTACCATGATGCGCTGGCCAAAGAAGCCGACCGTACTAAGCAAAAAGCTAAGATAAGGTGGCTCAAAGAAGGGGATCAGTGTAATAAATTCTTTTTTAAGACTGTTAATGGAAACCATAATAAGAATCGGATCATCTCGCTCCTTGATCATGATGGGACTCCTACCAATGGTATCAAAAATGTCCAAAATCTGATTGTGGTTCACTTTAGTAAGGCTCTTGGGACTGGACGCACGCCCGGTTCGGCTAACGCGGATCGTCTTCGCCCTTACTTTTTTTTTTTGGTAAGTAAGTGATTTGGATTTATGGGAGAAAAACTTACAAGTAAGGAATTATCACCAAGTATTTTTCCGACTTGGGGATAATCCAAAAAAGCTAGGGCATGCCCCGAGCACATTGATACAACCTATGAAACCAGCTAAAAGACAAAATTGCTGATAATCATACAATACAAGCGAATCACTCAAAAGCAATTCCTAGACAAACATAAACTACCAATCCCAGGCTAGATCCAAACTGCCAGCAGCAGGATATAGCCATCAGCCATCAGCCGATGGCCATCAACCACAAAACAAGATGAACTGCACATTCAAAATCCGGGAGCATCAGCAGCCGCATCCTTTCAAACAAGGCCAGCAGACGCCTCATCATCACATGGAGAACATGTGATGGCAGCAACCACATCGTGGTAATTCTAATGGCAGCAACCAGAAATTGCAAGCGAGAGGGCTTCAGCAAAAGCTTCAGCAGCTTTACATCACCCTTCAGCAGTGAATCATGGTTTTGCCAGCAACCAGCATTCTGCAGATTTTCAGCATCAACCGAAGTGGAATTCCAAATCATCATAGGCCAAACCAGCTGCATTTGATGAACCAAAGCCTGAGAACCAGGCACACCATCCATCAGCAGAGTGGAATTGCCAATAGAAAAGCAGTTCAGCCACCTCACAACAGCATCCCATGAAAGTATAAACCAACCACAACCTAACCAAGCAGCCAATTCGTCCAAAGCTTCAGATCTACGAAGACCTCAGCAGAAAACTAGATCAGCAACTCAGGAGCAGAGCCAACAGCATCAAACAATGCTGAGACCACAGCAACGCATCAGTATCAAACATTTATCAGCTTGCCAAAACAGCAAGAGGACGAACGGATCAGCTCAGCAAACCCGAAGCATAAACAATTGCACCCAATTAGCACTGCTATTCACCGTTGCATCAGAAATGCAGCAACCGAAATTCCTTCAGCACAAGGAATAATCCAAAGTCCCACAATCCCATTCGGCTGCAGCAATAGCATCAATAAAAGCCAGAGGAGGCATGTACAGACCATTGCAGCAAGACATAAATCATATGATTCAAAATTGTTGCAAAGCAACAACTTCAGCAAACTGGCTGGATTAGCCAGACACAAGCAATCCAATGGATTGCAACACAATCACCACAATAAAGCAGCAATCAGGCAGGGCATCACCTCAAACAAGAAGAGCATTCAGCAACCAAAGGGAACCACAGCCAGCTACTCAGCCCTTAGCCAGAGTTTCCAAATCCATAAGTACACGGGCTCCCCCAACCCAATCAATAAATGGGAAAAAACAGCCAGAGCAGTTAGAACAACACCAAGGAACATTCGGCTACATCACTACCTTCGAACTGAGACAACAGCCCACAGGAAAATTGTTGCCAAGCAACAACTTCAACAAACTGGCTGAGTTAGCCAGACACAAGCATTCCAATGGAATGCAACACAATCACCACAATAAAACAGCAATCAGGCAGGACACCACCTCAATCAAGAATAGCATTCAGCAACAAAAAGGAACCACAGCCAGCTGCTCAGCCCTCAGCCGGGGTTTCCCAATCCATAAGCACACGGGCTCCCCCACCCCAATCAATAAATGGGAAAAATAGCCAGAGCAATTAGAGCAAGACCAAGGAAAATTCGGCTGCATCACTACCTTCGAGATGAGACAACAGCCCACAAGCAGACTCAGCCTCCAGAGAGTAGCCACAGAACCATGGACCGCAATCCAGACAGACAAGGCCAGCAATGGATGCAACACGGGCCAGCAAATCCAAGGCGCAAACCAGGGATAAAAAGAAGCGCGCTGGAGAGAAATGCAAGGGATCAAAGGACGAGTGTCATCGCACTCTCAGAGGCCATAGGACCCCAGCCACGAAATCTTCAACCGAAGGAGAGCCTTCGCCCCAAATCAGAAGACAAGAAGAGAAATCCAAACTCGCAGGAAGCTTCGAAAGTATCGATGGCGCCGAGACCGACAACCCAGAGAATGGAGACGGAATGGTGAAGACGGAAAGCCGGGTGAGGGTGGGGAGCCGGGCAAGCATCCGGGAGGCCAGCCAAGGCAGGCACCGGAGCCGCCGGCACCCAAGACGGAACCGCCGAGGACGACGCCGGGCAGATTCAAAATTCAAAACGAATTTTGAAATGAAGAGAGAAGCGAGAGCTTCTCTCTCTACCGGCAACGTCTTCACCCTTACATCCTCCACACGGTGCCTGAATCGCTTACGGACCTTCTAGAGGGCCCCGTAAGTCCCGTAAGTGATGATGAGATTCGCAAGACTATTTTCTCTATAGGTGATTATAGAGCCCCGGGCCCTGATGGGTTCAGGGACCTTTTTTTGTAAGGAAACATGGGATATCGTGGGTCATTCTGTTTGTGAAGCCATCCGTGACTTTTTCAATCATGGTTTGCTCCTCAAACAAATGAACTCTACGATCATTAGCCTGATCCCAAAGGTTCAGTCTCCTCGGCAGGTCTCTGACTACCGTCCCATTTCCTGCTGTAATGTCATCTATAAAGTTATCTCGAAGATCATTGCCAATCGGTTAAAGATGACGTTACCTTATCTGGTAGATAAGTGCCAGACGGCTTTTGTGGCGGGTCGCCATATCAGTGACAACATTCTCCTGGTCCAAGAACTCCTCCACAAGTACCATCTGGGTCATGGCCCTCCTCGCTGTACTTTGAAAATTGACCTCATGAAAGCCTATGATTCTGTTCATTGGGATTTCATCATATCTGTCCTGACCATCATGAACTTCCCGCCCAAAATGATAAATTGGATTAGGCAATGTATTACCACCCCCTCGTACTCAATCAATATTAATGGGAAAGCGGTTGGTTTCTTCAAAGGGGGTAAAGGTCTTCGCCAAGGCGATCCAATTTCTCCTTACCTCTTTGTGCTGGCGATGGAGGTGTTGAATGGCATCATTGAACTAAAGGCTCGCAGGAACAATAATTTCACATTTCATTGGAAGTGTGAAGGGTCCCATACTGTCATGCTGGCCTTTGCCGATGACCTTCTCCTATTCTCTCATGCTGACGTGTGCTCCATCCGGATTCTGAAGGAATGCCTTGAGGAATTCCATTGGCTTTCGGGCTTGTCGGCGAACATAAATAAGAGTGAGACCTTTCTTTGCTCTAAAGACCCAGCCCTGATTCAGAATATCGCTAATGTTTTGGGCTTCAAAGTGGGCTCTCTCCCCATCAGATACCTTGGCGTCCCTCTGATTTCTACCAGGCTGTCGATTCGTGATTGTACGATCCTTACCGAGAAAATTACCCGGCGCATTAAATCTTGGAAGAATAGGTGGCTCTCCTTTCGAGGCCGCTTACAATTGGTTCTCTCGATTCTCTCATCTGTCCACCTCTACTGGACTTCGATCTTCATCCTTCCCAAATCCATTCTTAATCAGATCGACTGCATCTTAAGGCGATTCCTCTGGAATGGATCTTCGGAAGGTAAGGCAAATGCAAAAGTGGCTTGGGCCGATATTTGCTACCCAAAGAGCGAAGGAGGGTTGGGTCTCAAGAATTTGCATGCTCAAAATAAAGCCCTCATCTGTAAACTCCTTTGGCGCATCCTGTCTAAAGATCCTGATTCGGCTTGGTCTTCTTGGGTCCACAAGACTAGAATCAAGGATCGTTGTATTTGGACTCTCAAAGTCCCTGACTCTGCTCCCTGGAGCTGGAAGAAAATCATGAGTCTCTGTCCCTTCATGTACGCTCACACTTCTAAGATCATCGGAGATGGCATGGATACCTTTGTCTGGCATGACCACTGGCATCCTCAAGGCCCCCTCAATAGAGTATGCTCTGAACGCATTCGTACTGTCACTGGGCTATCTGAAGACGCCAAGGTTTCTCAGATAATCAGAGATGACCAGTGGGCTTGGCCTAACCCTTATGATCAGGAGGTTTCTTGTTTAGCTGAAAACATTCCCCTTTATCTACCCAATGCCGAGCGAAAAGACTCCCTGAGATGGATTGGATGCCAGAATGGTATTTTTTCGACTAAGACTGCCTACCTCCTTTTTCGGTGTGTGCTGAGCCGGTTCCTGTTGTTGGTATCCCCAGAACTGCCTCTTGCCCTGCTTTGTTGCAGCTGTCTGCTGGATGCAATGCAATGCTGCATTTTTTTAATCCAAAATACACACTTGCTTACCGTCTGCTGGATGCAATGCTCCAATTTCCTACTTACCAATCGGTCCTTCCTTTGCTGAGATCCTATGTCGTGGGATTGATGCTGACCCTCCGGGCCTTTTGGTGTGTGGTATGGTGTGCTGGCCAATCTCTGAGGAGGAACGATTAGCAGCCCTTGGACTGGTGGGTGCCCCTGTTAAGCTGGATCCTCATCCCACTGTTGCCGCTGTACCAAAATTGGAATCTGCCCCTCCCTTATTGCCTCCTGTGTCGGAGCAGGCTTGTGGTCCGGGTGCTAATCCCCCCGGACCCCTTGATCTCGAGGTTGACCTGGTTACCCCCCATCTATCTCACGCATCATAAAGAAGTACTCCCTGGATACTTCTTACCAATTGGGTCATGGTTTGAGTAGCCCAATTGGTCTGAGTGCTGCTTCCCCCACAGACTCTCACTTGGATACTCCCGAGGTATCACACATTGCGGCCCCTTCCCAGAAGGATTCCTGGCAGTCTGTTAAGTCTCGTAGGAAACGAAAATCCGCGTCTAAGGGTAATCGAACTTAATGGGTTCCGGTTGGTCCTATGGTCGGGATCGGGTTGTTTGAGGTTTCTCTCGAATGTTTGGAACCTTAGTTGTTCTCTCCCCTAGGCTGGTTTGATCCTCCTTCTTTTGTTCTGATCTGAATTTTGGCCTGAGCTGGTTGGTGTCCGTTGGACCTCTTTATGGAACATGTAAGTGGTCCTGCCTTTGCAGCTGATGGTAAGGGGAAAGCCTTAGCATTATGCTGAAGGCAGATTGGGGAATTGCTTTGCCAGGGGCAATGCTTCTCTCTTGTCTCATATGATGCTGCTGTGGAGTGATCTCTATCCAGTTATCAAGATGGCTTGCAGTTGGCATCCGTTTAGATGCTGATGGCTATTTACATGGAACCCTCTAATGCTTACTTGGAATTGTTCTCATGTGCTGAGGACTGGGTTGGCAGCTTTGCTCCCTCTAGCTGATCCGTCACCTTTGATGGATCATAATTGATGCTGCTGACTTTGGTAGCTCGTTGTCTTTGCTGTTTGGTCTGATGGCAATTGGTGCTGCTCCTGATGACCAACAATATGCAGATGCTTAGTTGCTGGTGCATGCGATGGATGATTCTCAGAAGGCCCCATGCCCCTTTGTTTTGCCCATTGAGACTGTGCTTTGGTGCTGATGTTGGATGGGCAATTTTAAATACCAATCTGAATGGCAGTTGAGCTGGCAGTTGTTTGTGCATTTTTGCACGTGTTGTCTTTTGATTCTCTGGGGCAGTTCCTTGCTGCTTGACCCGGAACTGCTGATTAGGCGCTGATGCTTCATTGTTGGCATCTGTATGTTGTTGAAATGCTGATGGAAATTTGTTGAGGTATATTTATTGCTCTGGTGCTGTCCTGGTGTTTGGCCGGTGCTGCTGTTTGGTTGTTCTGTGAGCCGATGGTGCTGTGCTGTTGTTGGACTGTGAGTTTGATGCTGAAATTTAGGTGCTGCTGGTAAATTTCAGTGCTGGTGGACTCGGGTTGTCTGGGATTGGTTAGCGGTGCCTCCCTTCTCTGTTGTGTTGTAATTTTTTTTAAAATTTCTATAGGTTTTTGTAGAACGTTGGCATCTTTGAGGTTTATCATGTACTTTCGATTGTACTGGTTGCTTGGGGTATGCCCCAGCGGGTTATATTTTATCCCCAAGTCAAAATACTCGGTGATAAAACATCGATATTATAATTTTTTCTCCCATTAATCCAAAATACTTGCTTACCAAAAAAAAAAAAAAAACCTTTTTCACCCCCCCAAGCTGAAATTGTGTTGGACCAAATTAGTCTGGGGCCCTCTCCATATTCCTGCCCATGCTTTTACCCTTTGGTTGGCAATCAAAGGCAGGCTTAATACATCCGACCGTGTTCACGGTGTTTCGAATCTATCTCTTACTTGCTCTCTATGTGACTCGGATGATGAAAATCTTTTTTTTTTTGGTAAGTAAGTGATTTGGATTTATGGGAGAAAAATTTACAAGTATGGAATTATCACCAAGTATTTTTCCGACTTGGGGATAAACCAAAAAAGTTAGGGCATGCCCCGAGCACTTAGATACAACTGATGATATCAGCTAAAGGATAAAATTGTTGGTAATCATACAACACAAGAGCATCACACAATAGTAATTCCTAGACAAAATAAACTGTCATTCCCAGGCAAATCCAGAATGCCAGCAACATGAAGGAGCCAGCAGGCAACCTACACGGCATTTTAGCACCAACAGCCTACGGCCAGCAGACGCAACACAAAAACATCCGACCAGCAGCTGAAGTCCCACAGCTCCACGCCACAGCAGTCGAAAGCATTACAGCAGCTCCAGCAAGACATTGCCAACGGTTGCTGCACTACTGCAGCTAGCAATTAGCAAAATGCACTTCAACAGGCAGCCGCTGAACCACACAAACGGTAGCACACATTGGCCCGGCAAAAGCACAAAACACGTGAGAGCAGAATACTCCAGTACCAAAACCAGCAGCTCACAGGACCCGTCTTCAGCATAAACACATCAACACTGCCTTCCACCATGCCATCATCAGCACACCACAAGGGACCAGCACTTAGCTCATCACAGTCACAGTGCAAAGGCGGGCAGCACCAACCAAATTGCACTACTGAACTGTAAAACAAACTAAGTTGCATAATTCTACAGAGAAGCATCATGGCCCAGTATACGGGTACAGCACCATGACCCAACATCATCCAATGCCAGTAACACAGCAGCCACAGTCACCAAACCATTGCAATAGAAGTGTAGCAACCGAACATCCTTCAGCGCAGGAGTCCATTCAGCCGCAGCAATAGCATCAGTAGACCATTGTAGCAATCCATAAATCATAATATTCAGAATTGATGCAAAGAAACAAATTCAGCTAATTGGCTGAATTCGCCAGACACAAACAATCCAAGGACATCACCAGAAGGCAAAATCAGCAACTCCTGATGCAGAGGACGAAGCATCCGCAAATTCAGCAAGCAAAGTTGCAGAAGAAAGATCTCGAGCCAGAAGAAAAGACCACTGTCCCTCAATCAAATTCTGGCCGCAGCAAGGGATCAACAAAGCCAGAGCAGGCATATACGAATCATTGCAGCAAGCCATACAATAGATGAAGTTGCAACAGGCAACAACATCAATACAGGCTGAATTAGCCAGACAATCAGTCCAATAGACTACAACACAGTCACCACAATTAAGCAGCTCACCGGCAAGGCATCGCCTCAAACAAGAAAAGCAAAATGCCACCAAAAAGAACCACAGTCAGCTGCTCAGCTCTCAGCCGAAGAGACCCAATCCTTAAGCCCACGGGCTCCCCCTACCCAATCAACAAATGGGAAACACAGCCAATCAGAGCAGCATCCGGGTACATACGGCAACATCACTACTACGAGGAGAGGCAACAGCCCACCGGGAACCCAATCGCAAATGCCACTATTGCAAACAGGCATTTCACCCCATAAGGCAGCGGCCACGGAGACAACAACCAGCAAGAGCTCGACTCAACAGCCAGCCACTGCAGCCAAGATAATACTATCGGATCACAAATCCTCAGCCAGAAAGCTCCACCCAGAGCAGCATGGGCACCCCAACCCAACCAACAATGGTGATTCACATTGGCAGAGAAAAGCCAATCCAACAGCCCAAGACTCCAGGCACAGGAAGCCGAACAGAGAGCGAGACCCACCAGGACGCCAATGGACCACAGCCGGTACATCCAGGCTTCGGTCAAGCATCACCCAACCAGCTACGAACTCTTCAACCTAGGAAGAGCCTTCGCCTCCCACAGAAGGCGAGAAAAGATGGTCAAAATCGCAGGCAATCAAATTCGCAGGCAACACCGAAATCTTCGAGGTTGCCGAGGCCGACAACACCAGCACATAGAAGCCGAGTGACGGGGGGGCCGGGCAAGCAACCGGGAGGCCGGCTGGGGCAGGCACCGGAGCCGCCCGGCACCCAAGTCGAAAGCGTTGAGGACGACGCCGAGCAGAATCAAAATTCGAATTCGAATTTTGAAAATCGCCTTTGTCAGAGCGAAATTGTCAGAGCGAAATTGTCACCGGATGATGAAAATCATGACCATCTTTTCTTCTCCTGTCCGTTTTCTAATTCCGTGTGGACCACCATCCAAAGGAATGCCGGTTTTCATTGGCCATACCCAAACCTGTCTCAAAACGTCATATGGGCTGCCCACATTTGGAAAGGGAAAAATCTATCTGCTTTGTCTAAACATCTCTCTCTGGCGGCTACTGTCTATTATATTTGGAGAGAACGAAACAACCGTATCTTTGAGAAATCTTTCCCTCAGGACATTTCCTTTATATGCTCTCAGATATCAAACGTTGTTCGGGAAAAGTTGATGGCCTCATTGCCCCGAGTTGGTCACCCTTACCGTTCGTTGGCTAGGCATTGGAATATATATAAAAAAAAACTATCTTTTCTGTTTATTTTTATATTTTTATTTTTTCTTCCTCTCCTCTCTTCTCATTTTTTGTGTTTCTCTTTTGGTTTTTCCATTTCAAAAAAAAAAAAAAAGTGCTTTTCTTCCCGGTGCATTTTCTTTGGTTTAAAAAAAAAAAAAAATCTTTTGTAGTTGCTGGAGTCTCATCCCTTGGCCACTGCTGTGACATCCGATGGCTTGTCAGGTTCCATTTTGTTACATCAGGCTGGACTGTTTTGAAGGGTTGCAAGCTTGGAACTGGTTGGTTTTGCTGGCTGCAGTGTTGTTTAAATTGGAGATGGTTAAGTACATTGGCTTGAATCTGGATTCTGGTGCTACCGACTCTTACCTCCTGCCGGCTGATGAATTGGATCCTTCTGAAGGATTCCCTAGTGCTGGAGTCAATATCTACAAGGTGGCTTGGTTGAGGTTGGGATGCCATTGATGGTGTCTGACGCCATTGCTGGAATGTTCTTTTTCATGCGTTGGTGGATGGCTTTGCTACTTGCTGATGCTAGTGTATTGGGCTGCTGAAGCTGAACCGATCTCCTCTGTTGTTTTTTCTCTGCCCCGCTAGTTTTTTTCTGGAAACTTAGTTGGAGCTGTGTTTGGAAAAGCTCTGCTGAAGTTGCGGATTTTTGGTGTGGATGTTCTGGATTGATGCTGCATGTGGCTTGGCTGCAGGTGAAGACTCTTATACTGCTTTTGTTGGCTGTGTTCCCTAACTGCTAGAATTTGGCTGCCGGGGATGTGCTGACCATGCCACTTGTTGTTTCAATGTGCTGCTGGAGCCGATAGTGTTGGGGGTTTGGTTCTGGAGGGTTGCATTTCGGTGTTCGGCAGGTCTTGGTCTTTGCTGATGCTGGTTCCGCGGACGGTCTGTGGCTGGCAAATGGTTACAGTTGGTTTTGCTGGTTTGCGGGGGTCCTGCTGCTGTGGTGCTTCTGAAGTGGACCTGGGGTTGCAGCAGGCGGAGGTTTGGTATGCCAGGTCGTGGTTTGGGGCCTTATTGTTATGCAATGTTGATCTGTTGGGAATGTGATATTGCTGCATTTGCTTTGGGGCAGATCTCTGCGGGTTTTGGTGCTGGTTTTCCTCTAATTGGCTAGGTACTGGAAATGTTGAGTGTTGCATTTTTGTAGTATGATCACTGGCTCAGGTTAGAACGGCCCTTGGTCTTTCGCTTGCTAGTGGAGATGAGATGCAGGTTTTTGAATGGAATTGCTCAAGGTTGCTGCCTTGGTTCTTCTGGTTTAGTACCTGTGCTTGATGTTGCTGCCGGTTTGGATTTTTGGCTGGTGGCCTTCACTGTTTGTCTGCACTGTCGTCTGAAGTTGCTGCCTTCGTTCGTGATACTGGCGCACTGAAGGACGCTGCTCTTGATTTGCTGTGGCGCCTCCTGGTTGTCCATTCTGCCTTGCTGCTGGGTCTCAGTGTTGCAATTCTTGGTTGCTTTATTCTTTTCTGCTGCTGTTTGAAGAGGAATGCAGTGAAGAGCTGCTGAGCTGTTTTCTGCTGCCGCTGGTGCCTGCTGAAGACCAAGTTGATGTATTCAGTTGCATGCTTGATATCCTGAATCCATGCTGATGGAAGCTGATCTGGTGGAACCCCTGGAAGGAGAGGCCACTGCTGTAGTTTTGCTGGCGCTGTAGTGGTGTTGAGTGCTGCTGCGTGGTGTTGATCATTCTTGTGGAGTTTTGCTGCTGATGCTTTGATGATATACGCGATGGCTTGTGCCCTGCTGCGTGGTGATTCTGGAGCATGGGCAGCTGAAGGTATTGAAGCTGCTTTCAGTTTCCTATAGTGGCCTATACGAACAATGGCTGCTGTGTGACATTGAGCTGAAGCTTGTGCTGGTATTGGTGATGCCAGGGCTCCGTTCTTCTGCTGATTATGAAATGGCTGCTGGGCTATTTTGGTGCATTGGCAATTTACTGGCTGCCTCTAGATGATGAGCTTGAAGTCCAGTGATGTAGCTGGATCTGGATGCACTGCAAGTGAACTCCCCAGATGTGTAATCTCAGATTACATGTGTTGTTTTTTTTTTTTAAACGTTGTCCTCATAGAGACTTTTTTGGTACTATCTGTTGTACCGTTTGCTAGGGGTATGCCCTAGCTTCTTATGTTTGATCTCCAAGTCAAAATATTTGGAGATAAAACATAGATGTTATAATTTTTTCTCCTTATAATCCAAAAATTTTGCTTACCAAAAAAAAAAAAAAAACAAGAGTTACACTTGCAAGGGCCAGACGACTGAGTTAACACCACAATACATAAAAGGAAGGGACAGGGCACAGCAACCTTCACCACAATTCTTATTTTTTTTTTTTTTTGGGAGTGAAAAACGAAACGGGGCAAGGAAGCAGCTGAAGCCCCTCAAAAGGTTTTTTTTTTTTTTTTTTTTTTTTGAGGAGGAGGAGGAAAAAAACCTGAAGGAAAACAGGGCAAAAAAGCCCCAAAACCAATTTTTTTTTATAGATTCCAACGCCTAACCAGCGTAGGGTAAGGGGGACCAGCACAAGGCAAGGTGGCCTTCAGTTTGTCCCGAACCACACTAGTAATCAGAAGGCAAGTCTGGGACGGATCCTGTGGGAAGGATTTCTTGAAAATCCGATTATTTCGTTCTCTCCAAATAAAATAAACAGTGGCCGCAAAAGAAAGACGTTTGGATAGGGCCAGAAGATTCTTTCCTTTCCATTGTTGTGCAGACCAGGTAATGTTTTGGGTCCAGTCGGGATAAGGCCATTGAAAACCAGCTTTCCTTTGGATATCAGTCCATATGGAATGGGAGAAGGTGCACGAGAAGAAAAGGTGTTCATGGTTTTCATCCTCCAAGTTACAAAGAATGCAGTTATTGGATAAGGTTGGAACACCGTGAATTCGATCATTTGTGTTAAGTCTACCTTTGATAGCCAACCAAAGAGTAAATGCATGGGTAGGGATATGGAAAGGACCGCAAGCAAAATGGTCATATAATACAACCAAATCTAAAAAAAAAACAGATACAAAGTTACCAATGGGAGATTTAGCAACTCCTAGCCACCAAGGACCAGAACCAACAAATCCAAAACCTGCACCCCATGCCACTCCGTCCCATAACGGAGGAAATCCAGTGCACTCCGTCCAATGCTTTTCGCATTCTGCAGTGCACTCTGGCCTCCAGTGCACTCCGGATTCCATAGAGCAATCCGGTCACCAAAACACTCCGGACTCTGCAAAGCCACTCCGTCCTAAGCACTCCGTCCTAAGCACTCCGACCAAAGCACTTCGGATTCAACACACTCCGGATTCTTGCACATTCCAGGCAAAAGAAAGGATCAGGCAAAATGCACTCCGGCAAGTCACTCCGGCAAATTACACTCCGGTCAAAAGCACTTCAGAAAATTACATTCCGCAAATTGCACTCCGGAAATATTCTTTTTTTTTCCTTTTTTTTGGTAAGTAAGTATTTTGGATTAATGGGAGAAAAAATTACAAAATCTATGTTTTATCTCCAAGTGTTTTGACTTGGAGATAAAACATAAACGCTAGGGCATGCCCCAAGCAAGTGGTACATCAGAAAATACATAAAACCTCTAGGAGGACAATATACGACAGACTCAATAGAATATGAAATATATCTAATATATGATCAGACACATCAGACTAGATCAACTCAGCAAAAACGAAAGGCAGCTTGCCCTTCATCGCCGTACAGACCCATCTACCGGCTATCACAGGGCATAAGAAACAGCAGCACTCCGGCATAATTGCACTCCGGCATTTTGCACTCTGGCAAAAATGCACTCCGGCATTTGCTCTCCGGCAAACATGCACTCCGACATTTGCACTCCAGCAAACATACACTCCGGCATTGGCACACCGGCAAAAAAGCACTCCGGCAGATTGCACTACATCACATTGCACTCCAGCAAATTTCACTCCGGCCATTTTCACTCCGGCAATTTCGCTCCGACAAAAAAGTACTCCGGAAGATTTCACTACGGCAAATAGCACTCCGCCAAATTTCAACACCGGCATATTACACTCCGGCAAAACGCACTCCGGATTTAACCATCCAGATGCAAATCTTCACTCCGGCATTTAAGCGACAAGTCACTCCGGCTTCCAATATCGCAAAACAAGGCCACTCTGTCCTTGATGGGCCCAATAAAGCCAATTCACTCCGTCCTTCAAGACGCACTTGAAAAGCAACACCAATTCGGCCCAATAAAGCCATTTTGGCTTTTAAAAAGCAAACTGCCACTCCGTCCTTAATGGGCACAATGCCTTTTTTTTTTTTTTTTGGTAAGTAACTGTGTTAAGGGTAAGCTTTTTTAAGTGACTGGCCCCACCGCATTGCGGCCCCATAACCCAGAACCCCCGAAGGATT